>JAQIXB010000367.1:0-19045 GCA_034697405.1 Mesoplophora pulchra | reverse complement strand
TGCTTTACATATGCGCATATGAGCATTATTCTGCGCACACATGCCTCTTTATGATCAGACATACTGTATATATATATGTATTATATATACGTATATATTATATATATGTATGTATATATATATTATATATATAGTATATATATATTTGAACATTATAATTGTTTAATATTATAATAAAATCACATATCTGAATAATATACATTTAACTCACGATATGAGACGCACATTTTTTATATTATTTTATTAATAGTTATTTTATGTATTATATAATTTTTCATTATTATACCCGACCAATAATGTAATGAATAAACGTATATTTAATTTTAAATGATATTTTTCATAATTTTTTATATAAATATTTTAAAATATATATAATTTTATTAATTTAATAATAAATTATAAATAATAATTATAAAATGCTATCATTTTTCAATGAAATACGAAATTTGCATTTTGAAAATAAAAAATTTTCAGATTTTTTTTCAAAATTATGTTTATTTCTAATTTTTTCGGGTAAAAAATTAATAAATATTTATTTTATTTTTGAATTTATAATCATTTTTTAAATTTTTTTTTCAGACCTAAGAATATACGTATTTATGTTTTTACAAATTTCAGGCGTTTATTTAATAGTTTTTGGTGATTATAAAATAATTATTATAAAAATATCTTATATTTAATTAACAAAATTTTTTAATTAAATAAATATTTAGGCATAACATTCACAGGCGAATGTCCATATAAACCGATGATACCGAAATTAATGACTTTTATCGGTATTTTGTGTTTAATTCGGGGATTATCCTTTGAAATTCTCAGCTTAAAATGTGTCCATAAAAATACATTAAATTCATTGACTATCATATTATGCATCATCGAATTAATCATACATTTAATTATATTTATATTATCTTTAATCGGTATTTATTTTATATATTAATTGATACTCTTTTGCCTCAGATTGGACACTCTGATCATGAGTAAAACATTCAAAAATAATTTGTTAAATATGCTTTAATCATGATAAAAGTTCATTAAAAATGAAGTAAAAGGGTTATTATTTAAAAATATAATAATTTTTCATTTTTTAGTATCATTTAATTTTTTTGGAATCATATTTACATCAAAAGATATGAATCATGAAAATTATTGTGATATTTTATTCTATATATTTACATATATTTTTGTTATTATTTTTTATTTAATTTTAATTATAATTTTATTATTAATTACTTTCATTATGGTGATATTTTTTATAAAACGATTTTTTTGAATATTCATTAATTTATTAGTTTAAATAATTTTATTTTTTTAATATTTTAATTTTTAAAAATATAAAATTTATAAATACAAAAATAATTATATAAATAAAATTTTTATATATTCAATTTTATAATACATACATTTTAAATTGTTTCGTATTAAAGAGGTTTTACTGTAATTACAATAAATTTTGTGATGTATTAATGTACGCGTTTTTCCATGTTTAAAACTACTTTTTTCGGAAATAAAAACTGAGATCCGATAAAACATTGCGGCGGAATCTAAATATTAATAAAAAAAAATATAAAGATTTTAATTAAATAATTTATATTTTACTTTTTAGTATATGTATTTAAAGCGCTAAAATTTTGCAATCATTACTTAAATATGATATTATATTTTGAGATCACTGTTTTTAATCACAGTATAAATTTTGAATAAAAAGTGAGGCGAAAGAATATTTAAAAAATATATATAATATTTTTAAATTCTAATTTTTTAATTATTTGCACCGCACTTATATCTTTAGATAAAATCCTGAAATGTAATATCAGGATTTTTAGTAAAAAAGAGTTTAAAGAAATAATTACTAATAAATGTAAACTTAATATGTCTCATGTTATAAGTGCGTTCATGCATTTTTGAGATATAATAATCAAAGTGCATATACTTCGGTATTTTTGGACACACTAAATTTAAAGTGATAAACGGCATAAATGATGGCGATTTTAGTTTCCATCTGAGCCAATCTCATGGCGATACAATTTCGTGGGCCCATTCCAAAGGGCACATGCGAATAGGGATGATGCGTGCGATTTTCGGGTAAAAACCGTTCGGGTTTAAAACTTTCGGGATCCGGAAAATATTCGGCATTCCGATGCATCGAATATACCGGGATATTAACGACGGTGTCTTTAGGTATTTTTAAGTGATTTTTGGCGAATGTATAATCATCTGATGCGACACGTCCCAACATAGGTACAGCCGGAAATAAGCGCATTGACTCATTCATTACTGCGTCCAAATATTTTAGTGAATTTAAAGTGTCATAATCTATTTCATTCTAAAAATTAAACATATATTTTTATATTTTTAGATATTAATATATTTTTAAATCGCATTTTGAAATTACATTATCGTTAATCGCAGATTTCGCCTCTTCATATACCAATTGCTGATAATGGGGATGTAATGCTAAATTGTAAATGGAATAACATATGGAACTGTTCGTTGTGTCATAACCCCCGATAAAGAATAACACACATTGAGCCACGAATTCATTCATAGATAAACCTATTTTTGTATAAAATTATAAATTTAATTATGAATTTAAAGTAAAATATATGTATAAAAATAATTTTCTTATTTTTATACATATATTAATTTAGATAATTCTTTTATTAAAGAATTTTATAATTATGATATATCTATAATGTCGATATATTATAATTATTTATAATTTTAATAATATAATTATCAAATATTAAAAATTAAAAAAATTTACTTTTCGTATTTTTAAAAAAAGTTCCCTCTGATGTTTCTTTAGTACTGTCTTTAGCCAAATTTTTATCATTTTCTTTATTATCATCATTATTAAGAGGAATATGATCATCTTCTTTATGATCATCGGCATTTTTAACCGCATCCATCATCAGCTGAAGAAAATCGTAGCGTTTTTGTGTCTGTGTTTTTGCATTTTTATTTCTTTCATCGATAATTTTTATTAATAAATTTTTATAAAAATTCACCACTTTTTTATTATAAAATGCAATGCCAAAAAATCGTGCGATTTTTGGGGCTAAAAATATAAACATTAATTTTATCATCATAAAGATATTAATGTCATAATTAGAAAATTCTTTGGCATTCGCAACTATCGGATGACTGTCGTCGAATTTCGTGTCTATTTTAGTGCCAAAAGCCACAGACACAATTACGTCCATGGCATAAGTGCCAAATATTTTGCGAATATCACATTCACATTTATTATCATCATTTTTATTATTAATTAAAAATTCATTAAAATTATTGATCATCGTAACGATGCATTCATCAATCAATGGTTTCATTTTCTTTAATTTTCCGGTACTGAATGTCGGAGACATTATCGATCGGATCCTTTTCCAATGATCATCGACCGTAACGCTCAGCATATTATCCATCACCGGATCTTTAAATTGAAACCCCTAAAGAATTTCAAAATATTATATTCAAATAATTTTATGTAAAAATAAAAATAAAAATACTAATTTATTATACACTTTAATAGATCTAAAATTTAGAAAAATTACAACAAAAAAAATTTTATTAAAAATTACATTTACACTAAAAATAGTTTATTTCCAAAGTCCAAAAAAATAATTTATTTTCAACTTTATTCGGGCTCTCAATGTTCTCATTTTCATTGAATTTATAAACACATTTAATATTAATATTTTGAACTTAAGTATTATATCACGAGTAATTTATTATATTTTACATTAAAGCATTACATTTCTTATAATATGTGCTGTGAATTAAATTTTTAATTAAAAATAATAATAAATATTAAAATTAAATATTAATAAAATGTGCACATACTTTACTCATGCGATTTCTAAATACGAAAAAATCTTTAGTAAACATATCTTTGATCATATCCGCGTCTGAAATAAATAAAATCGGAATTTTACCATAATATGCTCCGAAAATATTCCCGTTTTTTGTTACAATATCATGATCAAAGAGATGTGTCTGCGTCCGGAATCTTTTAAATGAAAGGCCAATCACAGGAATTCCCTGTGATTCCCAAATATCGATTTTACTCCATTTTTTACTGAATTAATATTTAATTTTTATTAATATTTAATAATATTTAATTATAAATAAATTTACCTCAAATAATATGTCAGTAAAATAATTACGAATGAAATGAGTAAAAGTGTCGGATGTGACCATATCAATGTCCAAATATATGTTAACATTTTTTTTAATTTCAAAAAATCACATTAATTATAATTTAAAATAAAAATTTTGTAAAAAATATTTCATATAAAAGTGAAATAAATAACCATTAAGTATTGTCACACACACACACACACACACACATTAATATATAAATTAATATAATTATTTACATAAAAAATAATAAAAATATTATTTAATTGTTATAAATCATGTCATTAAAATATACGTTATGTTTGCATTTTATTTATTTAATAAATTCATTAAATTGTATATTAAATTTTAAGTTTATATTTCAAAAATTTAGACAAAAATATTTAGAAAATAATAAAAGTAAATAAACGTTTTCATAATAATTTTTAAATAAAAATTTATAATAAAAATATTTTATTATAAATTACATTTAATTTTCACATAATAATAAAACATAATATTAATGATACATTTACATGGTATGTGTTTACAAAGTGATGGCACATGATTATAATGACAAAAAATTCAAGGATTTTATGCAATAATTTTCAATGATAAAATTTCATAATTTATCATAACATAATAAAAGTTAATATAATTAATCATTTTATAAATAATAAAAATTTAAAAATAAAACTTTAAAATGTTTCGATCCTTTTTATATTCAAAAATATTTTATAAAATATTTTAATTAAAATTATTATGTATTATCTTTATTAATACATAAAAATATTTTAATGTGAATTAAAATAAAATATTTTCTTTTATTATACTTTTAATTATTAAATTTTTCAAAAATTTCATAATTTCTTTATAATTTTCATAATAATTTAACATTTTAACATAAATGTTAATAATATTAACATAATAATGTAATAAACTTATTCCATTCAAATGAAAGAAATGCATAGCATTACATTATAGGAATTTTAGCATTGAACAATATGGGCCCATGAAAAACTTGTTTCTTAATTCATCGGAAAAGCTATAGTATACATGTATATTATATAATATACGTATATATGCATAGATTGAGGGATCTTTGATCTTTGGACATTTTATAGAAAATATATAAATATATTATAATATGGTTTATGAATATAATGCACAATTATTAATACGATTAAAATATAATTTTTTGACATCACAGCATTTCGACCCAAAGAGATTTTGACCAAAAGTTCCAGTACCAAATGCATTTGTATATGTATATGAATATGCATTTAGTTTAAAGGATTATTTTTCTTAAGTATAAAGTTAATGTATAGTTAATTGTATAGTAAATGTATAGTTATTATAGTGAATGTGGTTCAAGGCTAAGGTCATTCGATTGTCTATACATTCAAAATGGTAATGTATACATAGTGACAGAGAATATATATATATATATATATGTATTTAGTATGTATACATGTATAGTATGTATAGAAATTAATCATTTGAAAATTCTGAGAAAAGTTAATTTTAGTATATTCACATGCCCTGTATTTTCTATGAATACACATTTAGCATTAGTTATTATTATTATTATTATTATTATTATTATTTTTGTGTTTATATATATTTCGAATAAATAAATGTCATAATAATACATTTAAATCTAAATGTAAATTTTAAATAAATATTTTAAAAATAAGTATTTTTTAAAAGAAATAATGCTAAACTAAAATCAATGCATTGTATTGTTGCATCAAATAATCTTTATTCTAAAACTTTGTCATAAAACCACAATAATACTTTATGTAACTTTATTCTTTCTTTCAGCAGAAAGATATAGTTTTTAATGTTTAAATATTTTTTAAACAAATATTTTAAATGACAAAATATTAAAATTTTAAACATAATCATTTTTATTAAATTTTTTATTTTTTGGAAAATTACAGCCCGTAAATTGCATCACTTCAGTTGCGGCATAAATGGCGCAATGAATGCATACCTCTAATGGTTCATTCCGCACATACTGTGCTAAGAATCCCCCGACAAAAGCGTCACCCGCACCATTCGTGTCCACTATTTTATCATCATCCAAACGATTCACTTTAAATTCCATTACATGAGAATGGATTTGGGAATTCCCGGATTTTGCCACAATCACATTGTCTTTTCCCTGAGTAATAATAACGATCCTTACCATTGATTCTTCTTTTTTATGATACGGTTCATTCGCCATATTTAATGCAATTTGTTTCACGTCACATGTCTATATATTTTTAAATATTTATTAATATTTAATTAATGTTAAACTTTTACTCACATATCACAAGAAAATCATAGTAAAAAAAGTTTATTTTTTAAATATTAATCGTAATTTTACTTTATGTTTAGAGGTAAGAGAATACTTTAGTAAACATAATATTATTTACTAAAAATTATATGTTAAACTTTACAGCAAGAGTTAGGGTCATATAAATATGTATTAAAATAGGTGATTCACATAATACATATAAGATGCACACGAAAATTTAGCTAAAATTTATATTTATGATCCTAACTCTTTCTGTAATTCATTTATTAGAGTATTTATGGCATGAAATATATTTTACCGTCCATTGTTTGACATCAGCGAATGCTTTTGCTTCAGAATCATTCCCAAAAAGTATATCGATATATGGGAATATATGACAAAGTTTTTGTGTATACTTATAACAGACATAAGATGCCGAAAGATTCAATGAAAACACTTTTCCATAATCATGTGAATGTGATGCTAATTCTATCATTGAATCGAATGAAACGCCGCAAAAGAAACCCGAAACGTAAAGCACTTTCGCATTAATCACGTGATCATAATTATCCATTAAATGCTTTTTACGAAAGTTCTTTGATGCCCCTAAATATGAACATAATGATCGATTTTTACCATTATCGGTTAAAAGACATGCACATTTTCCCGTTTTTCCGCCGCTCCCATTTGTGCCGTCATTATCCCGTATATATACGGCATTAATACCATCGTCTAAAGCCTCTTTATACATTCTTTGGCCGATATCATCATCTCCAATTATACCCATAAATGTCGCACGTTTTGGACATTCCGATATTCCCATAATCCATTGTGACACTCTAATGACGTTTTGTGTCGCACCTCCGGCAGTATATCTCACGTCTGCAAAATTCGCAATTATATCATCATACATTTGTTCATGAATTGTGTCATTCGCTAATATTCCATCATTTGCCTTTAGACCGTATTTATTAAGAAAATCCTGATCCACATCTACAATGATGTCCAAAAGGGGATTCCCCAAACCAAAGATTATACCCTCACTTAAGTCATTCATCTATTATCTTATATTTAATGATATTAAATATAAAAAATAAAAAATAAAATTTAATATTAATAATCTTTAAATATTTATATTTAATATTTAATTACTTCGTTTTTAGATCGATCTTATAGCAGGAGGAAAACATGAAATGTGTTCAAATGGAATGTGAAATTAGTATATATTATATTACTAGATATATACTAGATATATACTAGATTATAACTAGATATTTGTGGAATAAACCACGTTATAATGCATGAAATGAATAACTCTTTTAAAAACAATGGAATAACATGTATTTTGACTTAAACTGTATAATACAATTGTAAATGTATAATATAATAATAATTACAAGTGGATCCGTGAACCCGTAAAATCCCTATAACTCTATTTATTCGTATGTATGTATGTATGTTTTAATTTAAATTCAAACTTTTTATTCATTTTAATTATTTATATTCTTTAATTTATAATTTATAATTTAATTTTATTTTTATTTGCATTATTAGTTTAATTTATTGTTGGTATTGTTGTTAAAAGAAAATTAAACAACAATACTTTTTGTTTATATAAAATTATACTACAAATATATTGTTATATTGTAGTATAATTTTATTATAAAATTTAATATTTAATTTTCATTGTTATATATTTAATAAAAATTTTTATGACGTCATATCGATAGTATCGAAAATTATCGATACTATCGAAAAATTGACCACATACATACATACATACCCACATACTCATTGTTAAGTAAAATATTTTAATAATATAATGTATAAATGTTTAAAAAGTATGTCATAAGTATGATATTAAATAATAAGTATAATATTAAATTATTTTTTATATTTTATTATATTTTATATTTTAGTTAAAAATCTTATATATATATTAAAGTTATAAAAACATAAATAAATAAATAATTTATTAAATGTTTTTAATGAAAATTACAATCAGTGTCTGTATATGTTTTATCATATTTATTCCCATTATGATATGATAAAATTATAAAATAAATATAAAATTTGTTATGTTTATATGGTAACACTTAAATCGAATCAAATATTATATGCGTATATTTTAAGAGATAAAAAAATATAATTTAAAAAAATATGTTTTAAATTCAATTTTATTTTCAGACATATTTTTGTGTTAAATAATGTTTTTAAAAAATATAAAAATTAATAATTTATATAATTTTTGTAAATATGCATCATCACAGTCACAATCACCGTTAATATCATTGTTATTATGTCGTAATATATCGAATGACAATACTGTCGATGACCTTAAAACAGTGATGTCACAAAAGGTCATTGAACATCAAAAGCGTGTCAAAAGCTTTCGTTCTTTGTATGGGAATAAAGTGATCGGTGCCATCACCGTCGATCAGGTCTATGGCGGTATGTATAAATACAGTATGTGTGCTCTAAATGTATCATCAATGCATAGAATAATGCGCATATGTTAAGCAATATAAATATAAACATACGCATATATAAGCGTAGATATTGATGATACAGGCATAAGTGCAGAATATCGGACGCATTTTAAAATATTACAGTAAAAATGCGAATACAGGCGCCTAAGGCGCCGTAATCCCAAAACCCAACCTAATAAGCATTTATGCTTATTAGCCTAACCTAATAAGCATAATTGGTAAAAATGCCGCTTATAAAATGCACCCTGTATTCTACACTTTTAGCAGACATACATAAGGTATATACATTGTATACATGTATATATATTTTGCTGATATTTTAATAATATTTTACCATTTTATTTCACATTTACTTAATAAAAGTAAATGATAAAAGACTCACACTATAAACTCTTAAAACATTATACCATTATGCTATTTCGTGTCTCTTAAGGATACTCTTAAATCTAAATTGAAATAAAAGGATAATTTACTTTTAGAAAATAATGTAATATTATAAATTATCCCATTATATAAATAGCATATTAAATTACTGCACATTTTAGAAAAATATTATTTTTTTATATTATTATTATATTATATTTTATGATAATTATATTCTTTTAAAATATAAATATATGATTTTCTTAATATATAATACCATTATTTTAATATATATTTATTGCAATTTTAAATATAATAAAAATTATTATTTTTATTATATTCACTTTTATTTATCATAAAATCTAAAATAAATTCTAAAATACTATATTAATAGAATAATTACAGTGAAACCTCTTCATAACGGATATTCATGGGACACAAGATAATTGTCTGTTATAAAGAGGTATCAACAATAGAAAGGTTTACTTTAATGTTAAGTCTATATATAAGAAAAGTAAAATAACTATACGCTTAAATGATATGTCCATAACTGGAGGTTTTACTGTATATATTTAATATATTTTTGTTCATTCGAAATATAAGACCCTAATTTTACATGTATTAAAGTAATGACTCTAATTTCAAACTATAAACAGGTATGAGGGGTATGAAATCATTGGTCACAGAAACATCATACATTGAATCAGATTATGGTGTGCATTTCAGAGGGTATAATATCCCGGAAATACGTGAAAAACTCCCGAAATCGGACAATCCTAATGACTCTGAACCATTGCCTGAGGCTTTATTATGGCTTTTATTAACCGGTGACATCCCAACCGTAAAACAGACACGAAATTTGTCAAAAATATTGGCTCAAAATGCCGATATTCCCAATCATATCGTTACGATGATCAATAATTTCCCATTGGAAATGAATGGGATGAGTCAATTCGCAGCCTCTGTTATCGCATGTAATAGTGAATCACTATTTTCTAAAGCGTATAATGAGGGGTGTAATAAAGCATCGTATTGGGAGTATGTGTTCGAAGATGCCATTAGATTAATCGCAAAATTACCGACGATTGCGGCATCGATATACAGAAACCTCTACAAAAATCAATCATCCATTGGATCAATCGATGTTAACTATGATTATACTAAAAATTTTGCAAAAATGTTAGGATTTAATGATAATAAATTTGTCGAAATGCTCAGATTGTATTTAATAATAAACAGTGATCATGAGGGTGGGAATGTGACAGCACATGCCACACATTTAATTGGGAGTGCCCTTTCAGATCCTTATCTATCGTATGGTGCGGGTATATGCGCACATTCGGGTCCAATTATCAGTAAAACGCCTAAAGACGGATTATTATGGATTAAAAAGTTAAGTGAAGAATTAGGTGATGATAATAATAATGACGAAAAAATTGAGGCATACATTTGGAAACAGTTAAAATCCGGTGTCATTATACCGGGCTATGGTCACGCCGTTTTACGTAAAACTGACCCCCGTTTTGAAGCATTACGTATTTTTGGGGATAAACATTTTTCAAATGATCCTTTATATATAACGGCGTCAAAAGTCATTAAAATCGTACCGAAACTGTTAATGAAATTGGAAAAAGTAAAAAATCCGAATCCGAATGTGGACGCCGTTTCGGGGGTGTTATTAGAGAGGTGCGGTATGCCGCAATACGAGTTTTATACCGTTTTAAATGGCGTTTCACGGTCAATCGGCGTTATGTCATCATTGGTATGGGATCGTGCTTTAGGGCTGCCCATAGAAAGGCCTAATTCTTTAACGACATACGGTCTCCAGACATTAGTCGGCGCTATTTAATCGCCCATTTTTAGCATCAATAAATTTAATGATTATTTTTTTTTAATATTTCATCTAAAATTTTAATATATTTATAAATAGTTTTTATTTTGGGATAATTGTATTTTTATATGTCGCATTTTTTACATTTAATAAATATTAATTATAAATAATGCGTATTAAAATGATTGTTATTATATGATCGGTGCTCATTTCTTAGATTTCTCCGAATTCTTTCACCATAAAAAAGAAGGAAATTCCGCACATGGATAAGTATGGTTATAATACTATGATAACTATTATATGATACTATTATATTATAATAAAATATCTGAATATACTTTTACGGACATTATTATTTCAGATCAGAAAATTTCAAAGATTCGTAAATATATAATTTAATTTAACTATAATAATGATATACAATATCACAGAACTGATATATAATATACCATAATTGTATATTATATTATAGCTATGTTCTATGTGTATCGCTAGTATCAGATACTACACTCTAATGCCGTTATAGTAAATACCCGTTATAGTAAAATGCCGTTATAGTAAACTAATCTTAAAAACCATTGATCACTCCCATAGACACTAATGTTAAATTTGTGCCATTATAGTAAACCCCATTATAGTAAATGTGCCGTTACTGTAAACTTTTATAAAAACCTATGCATATACACATAATGTTAAATAAGTGCTGTTATAGTAAACTGTAAAATAATTCAAAAATATAAATAATTATATTTTATGTTAAATTAAAATGTCGTTAATAAATAAAAGAAATAATATTTCGATATTAATTAAATATAAAATAATTAATGACATTAAAAATGGTGTTAAAAATTCTGAAATCATTAAAAAGTATAATTTAAAAAACGCGTGTAATATCAATCGGATATGGAATAATCGCATTTCAATTATTGAAAAACATGAATCATTAAAATTAAAAGATGTAAAATCAATGAAACGTATTCGCAGATCGAATTATCCTCAGGTGGAAGAGGCTTTAATTATATGGATATCGCAAATGCGGGAAAAGTACCACTATCAACAGAATTAATTCGGGAAAAAGGGTTATTATATGCACAAATGATGGGAATTACGGACATCAGCCTCTGTAATCGATATATAATTGGATTAAAGAAAAGGTGCGGATTATCATATGTCACACTCAGAGGTGAATCGGAATCTGTGTCTAAATATACCATCGATAAATGGAAAGATCATTTAAATGTATTAATAAAGGATACACCGCCAAAGGATATATTTAATTGTGACGAAACGGGTCTCTTTTGGAAAATGCTCCCGAATAAAACATTCGCATTTAATAGTGAGTCATTTAAGGGCAAAAAACAATCTAAAGACAGAGTCACGGCATTACTATTTGTAAATTCCGATGGTACCGAAAAGTACATGTATATCATTGGAAAGTCAAAATCTCCGCGGTGTTTTAGAAATGTCAAAGTACCATTAGAATATTATGATCAAAAAAATGCATGGATTGACTCATTGATCTTTAATAAAATACTAAAAAAGATTAATAAAAAAATGGCCGATGAAAAACGTAATATCGTTTTATTTATGGATCAATGCGCTGCACATTTTTTAGATAATACTTTTTCGAACATTCAAATCGAGTATTTACCCGCAAATACTACATCATTATTACAGCCCTTAGATCAGGGTATTATTATGTCATTTAAATCATATTATAGAAAAATAATTGTTTCGCATATGATAGCTCAAATTGAAATCGGACATTCATATAATATAAATTTATTTAATGCCATTAATTACATGAAAGATGCATTGGAATATGTTACTCCTGAAACAATACAAAATTGTTTTAAAAAAGCATTTTTTGTATTAAATTTTAAGCCGATTTTGAACATTGAACTTTCAGATGATAGTGAAGAATTTTGGGAAAAGCTAAAAAATTATACAATGATAGAATTTGAAAGTTTTGAAAGTTTTGTAACTTTTGACAATGGTTTAATAGTTTATGATCAAATGACAGATGCCGAAATTATTGAACAAATCACTCATGAAAATGAAGAATTTAGCGATAATGATGGTGATTCTGAATTGGAATATCATAAAAATATCTCAATTAGTGAAGGATATCAGTGTATTGATTCATTGAAAAGTCTATTTTTATCATTTGATGATAATGATTCAATTAATTATTTATCGATTTTACATAAAAATTTAATGGAAAAACAATTTCAAAAACTGAAACAGAAAAAAATAACTGATTTTTTCCCTAAAATTTTGTAATTTTTACATTAATATCTTAAATTTTAACTAAAAATAAATGCTTTTTATGTTAACTTTATATTATTTCAATAAAAAATGATTATTTCTTAAAATTATTTGTTTATATTATATATAAAAGTAAATGTGCCATTATAGTAAAGTGCCGTTATAGTAAACAATTTTTCTTGTCCCAACCATTTTACTATAACGGCACTGGAGTGTAATTGCAATAGTTTATACAATTAGAATACTTTAAGGGAATAAGTTTACTTTACAGGGGGTATTTTTTTGTTGTTGTTACAGGCGCTGTTACAGGCGTCTACCGGCGCCCTATTTCCCGTCAACCCAATATAACCCAACCTAACCCAACCTAACCAACCGTGTACAAAATATAGAAATTGTTAAAACTGCGGTTACACGACTCTTCGTACACTAACATTCTCACAGTACTGTATAATACAGTACAATATAAAAATACCCACGGTAAAATAAACTTATGCCTACTTTAAGCATATAATAAAAGAATCTATCGTAAGATACTATAGTAATTTAATATAAAATATAATATTCTGACATATTTTTCTCATGAAAAAATAACGAAAATATATTTTTATTATTTGATTCACAAATAAATAATATTATATATTAGTTAACGATATACGGTGTCCAAACATTAGTCATCGCTGTTTAATCGCCCATTTTTAGCATTAATAAATGATTAAAAAATATTTTTCTAAAATATTAATTTAATCTAAAATTTTAATATGCTTTTATTTTGGGATAATTGTATTTTAATATGCGATATTTTTTACAATTAATATTTAAAAATAAATATTTTCAAAAAAATATATTAATATTTTCAATTAATATTTATACATGAATATAATTCATTTAAAATATAAATCAATTTTTTGCATTTTAAATGCGATGATACTATTTATATCCATTATATTATAAAACTGATTTAATGCATAATATAATGGTTATATTAATATAATATAATAATATAACATTTTCAAATAATCATCATGTTTAATATAATATTTCAAACATTTTTAAGTTTAAAATAATCATAAAAAAGTACCATTATTTTATATATGAATTAAAATAAATTTATTAATAAAATAAAATGCATTACAGTGAATGGAAATAATCTAAAAGATATTTTGCAATTTAATATTTTAGTGATATAAATGCATTGTGCAATAAGCATGACATTAAACCGGGTAGACTTTAGCTAGTTTGTTTCCTTAGTTTGCAATTACAATTGAATAGTAAAAGCAATAAAAGCGTATATTCACGTATGATAATTAAAGTGTGCAGAAAAAGACAAATGTTACATTTTTTAAATGATAATAAAAATGATCATTTCAATTCAATTGTGTTTAAATAATTATCATCATAATTTTTTTTATATTTTAACACCACATTATGATAATACGATTCATTTCTTTGAATATTCATTTCTTTGATGCTTTTACCATAGGTCCATATCAATGATAAAAGCGATAAATTAATTGATAATGCGCTTAATCCGTGACTTATAAATATCGATGATGATAATATTATTAAACATAAAATAAATGCTAAAATATTCACTAAAAATGTAAATGTCATTAATAAAAAGTATATTTTTATTAATAAATAAATCTCTTTAAATGATCCAAAAATACCAAATAAATGTATGATTATTAATAATGCTAATATTATGATGAATAAAATTTTCATATCATTATTATTATTAAAATCCGACATAATTTTATTATTAATATTTTTATTATTATTATTATTAATATAAAAATTTCCATTTTTATTTCCGTTATCATTTTCCGTATGAATTAACATTATTATTAAAATGATGCAAAAAACAATATACAATAATGATAATGTAATTAATGTCCATTTTTGGCATAAATATTTATTAAACATTTTAATATATATTTATAATTTTTAACTAAAAATTTTCAGTATATTCTATTAAATTTATGCTTTTAAATGAAATAACTAAATATTGAGATAATATTCAATATAAATTTATTATTAATATAATATGAATTTTATGTAATTTTATTGGTTTTTGCGCTGTAAACTTAAATAGGTATTAATTTACTTTAAGGATGTTATGTCTTTAATTAAGTCTCACTCATAATAGAATATATATAATTTAAGAAACTAAAGATAGTTGAGGCGTAATGTTCACAAAGTAATTTGCCGCTCTTAAATATGCCAAAAATATATACTAAAATACACTAAATATATAAATATACAAAGTGTTTCACGTAAAAGTATACCCAATTGTAATATATTGTAATATGATTATTGTAAAATGCACTAAATATTATACAAATAATTTTCTTATTTATTATTATTATACGATAATTTTAGTAATTTTAGTAATATACACAGTGATCCAATTTAATTTAATTGCCCATCGAACCCCATGTAAACGTGTTTTTAGATCACCCTTTAAACAATAATGTCAAATATTTAGTGAATTTTACAATAATAATATTTAACATAATGTTACAACATTTTAGTATACTTTTAAAATGAATACTCTGTTAAAGTCTCTGTATATTATCAAATTAAATATAAGTCTATTGAAGTGTATATGTATGCAAAATAATTGATGATCTTTTAATTTAATAAAATAATTATTTTTTATATTAAATAATATTAATGATAATAAAATATAAGTCATTCACAGGGCGTTCAAAATAGAGAAAAATTGTACCTAAAGAAAGCATGGAAAATGCCAAAAATAACAAAAATACAAATTATACAATATACACATGTATATTTTACTTTTAAATTTTAATTTTTATAAAAAATTTTAAAAATTTTAATAATAATTAAAAAATCAAAGGGGTATTCAAAGAAAAAAAAATAAAAAAGTGCCAAAAGAGGCATTTTGAGGCAAAAAACCTGAAAAAATACAAAAAAAAGGCAACATTTTCATGGGTTAAAACGCTTTATTTTTTGATACATATGAATACACATAAAATGTTTCTTTAATATCTTTTTAAAGATAAAAGAAGCATATGCTTCGTTTTGAACACTGTGGTCTTTTTACATGTATATATGTATATATAAATAAATTATATTTTAATTTATTATTAATTATATTTTTATTTATTATGATCATCAATTTTGTTATAAAATTAATTTAACGTATATTATGGCGAAATATCAACTAAACACTGACATTTATTACTATATTAACATTATCAAAATCGATATTAAATATAAATTATATTTTAAAATATTTATTTTAATGCATCATTTTACATAATTTTAAATATTAAAATATGTAAAATGATACATTAAAATAACCCTCTGTACAATATTAATATTAAAAATATTTTTAAAAATAAAAAAATTAAAAATTAAAATGCATATAAAATGCCAAAATTGTAATTGAATGTGTATCATGAATTGAATTGATCATGAATTGTCCTATGATAGTTTTAACGCCCGTAATTTTAAAAAATAATAATTAATTACAAATAATAAATAAATTTAAAAATTCTTACATTTTTTGGCTGTGTGTGGCCAAAGGTCATATACACTAACACTATGTTAATAAATTGTTAAAAAAACTAAATATATAAAAGAAAAGAGTTTAATTTTTAAATTAAAAAAAATTAATTTTTAAAATAAAATATTAAATAAATAATAAGCATCGCAAAACAAATAAAATGAAATCAAAAATGAAATGTTAATTTTTTTCACATTTAAAAATCTGTTAATTTTTTAATTAATAATGTTTAATATGTACAGTATGTATTGTATTTTATATATTATTGCAATATTTAAAGTAAACTAAAAAATTTTATTTTTTTAAAATATAATTATACAATATTTAAGCATGTATATATACAGGGTGTATACAAATGGTCTCACTATTCACCATGCTTAACTTTAAATAATTTTTTTCGGTATTAAATGGTCATATTAATACCGAATATTTTTAATAAAATTATTTTACATTTATCCCTTTATTTAAAAAATATAAATTTAATAAAAATAAAAAAAAATTAATATAAAAATTTAGCATTTTTGTAAAGTCGGCTTTAGAATAGTGTTCTAAAACCACATTTTTTTTGATTTTCGGAAATGACCCCCAAATTTTAAATAATGTAATTTTAAACACTTATACCTGTATATTAATAAAATAAAATAATAATTATAAAATTTATCATCATATGTAATAATACAAATTTAAAATGAGTGAAAAAAATTATAATTATTATGTCATATTTTGTAAAATATTTATATATTCAGAATTTTTGAAATTCAGAAATTTGAATTAACAAATCATGTTTAAAATTAAAGGTGTATATTTCGGGAGACCATTTGTGTACACAATGTACATACCGTATAACATATATGTATACATCTGTATATAACACGCTGTAAACACAATATATAATTTAATTTTTTTAATAAATTACAATATAATTATAATTATTATATTAATATAATTATAATAATTATTAATAATATTAAATATTATTCTAATAATAATGCACTCATTTCTCGATTTTGGAAACATTTGTTTCTTAATTTTGTTAATTATTCGATTTTAGTAACACTTTTATATGTACATAATAATGTGGCATTTTAAAATCCTCATATTAATTAATTTAATATATGAATATTTTTTAAAATTAATTTCTTGATTATGAGCATTTTCAAAATCGAGAACAGAGTGTATTCTAAGAATATTTACATAATTATTTAATTAAAGCATTTAAATATATATGAATCAAAGTAAAATAGAAATAAAACATTAAACCTTTTATTTGCCATCACGTGATATTTAGTTAGTTATGTTTACATAACAAATGTTGACTATTACTAGTTCATGATAGTTTATTAATGAAAGTACATAATAGTTCAATTAATGTCTATTAAAAACTTTTGCTTTATTTATAATTAAATATTTAATATATATAACATTAGTGCTTAGTTTTTAACTGAGTGTCCATAAATAAATAATAAATTTTCATTTTTGAAATGAAAAGATAAAGATGAATGTTTAGAGAGGTTTTACTGTATATTTAAGTTTCAATGTTCTCATTGAGTATCATTAATTGTCTTAAATGATGCATTTTTTGAGCCCTTTTTACGAATGCGGCGTAAGTATACGAACATATCGCTATGAATATGAAATACACATATGAACCAATATCTTCGGACATAAATTCAAAGGATTTAATTATAATTAATAATGTAATTAATATGGCGTATGTCAATATCAAAGGGAATATTTTTCTCCATACTCCAATTATGCCCATGGTACACAACAATATTAATAATGCGGCGGAAAATATTAATAATAATCGATGATTATTTTTATTATTTAATTCCGGCATTTCTGATATAATGTCTTTTACCGTAATTATTATGAAAATCGCACCGATAATTATTAAGAAATTACATAATATAATCACGTACTTTAATATTCGAAAAATACTTTCAAATGTTAGTAATTTTACCATCGCTTTTTTTTAATATAAATTCCTTTCACAATACCTATTGATTAATAATAAAATATAAGATATTACACCATACATATCCATTTAATGCACTTTTTGTAAAGTCACTTAAATCGTAATTTTATTTTTATTATTATATCATTAACTTTTTTTTAAAAATTATATTAATAAATTCATAAATTAGATACATAAATGA
>JAQIXB010000366.1:0-19050 GCA_034697405.1 Mesoplophora pulchra | reverse complement strand
AAGTTATAAATGTGTTTAGGTTTTTTTATAATTTTAAATTTTAATTATATTTTCTTTTAATTAATTTTAATTATAATGTAATTAATTTTTGTTAAATAACAATTATTAAGAAATTATAAAGAATTTTCCGGATTTTTTAAACATTTAATATTATATGACTAAAATACAATGATTTTAATTTTTTAAAAAAAATAAAATTTAAAAATTAACTAATATTTGATATTTTTGTAATTAAAGTTCATTATACTTTTTTATCACTTAACATTTCCTCCGATTTTAAAGTATTCCCATAATTGTCATTAATGTAAAAATAATAATTAATTAATTTAAAAATATTCTTTTTATTTTTTGAAAACAAAAATATAATTAAATATATATTCTGTGATGTCATAATGTGTCTAAAATTGTGTCTCTTTAATTTTTAGATATTTATTTATAAAAAAATAAAAACAAAAATGGATGATAAATATAATAATAATGCTAAAAATAGTAATAAAAGTAATAAAAGTAATTATGAGTATGAAATGGATGAATCGGTACGGCCTTTGGTATCGATGAGACCCGTCAATGAAAACGAAGAACTCACATGTGACGGTGATGATGAAAAGAAAACTGTCGTTTCAATGGTAAAAAGCAAATTCACTGCATTCAGGTATTTCATAACTTTATTTTTACATTTTTAATTCATACATAAACTTATTTTTATACACTATAATTTAAGTAATTTATCGTTATTATATTTACATTATATTTTATTATATTTTTTACCTCAAACTTAATGTAAAAGTTATTATGGGCAATTGTTTTTCAGTTAAATTTCTTTTAAATGTCAAAATATTTATTATTATAATAATAATAATAACAATATTTTGACATATAAAATTTATGCGATAAAAAATTAATAAACTGTAAAAAGTACAAAAAAATGGTAATAAATTTCAAAATAAATATTATTTAAATATGGTTTTTGATATTGATATTTAAATTTCAATTTAATAATAGCGATAAAAACAATTATTTTTATCCTCTTTAATGGTGACTGAACTTTTTTTTCATTAATTATTATCACGCTAATGTCATGATAAAAGTTTTCATTATATTTATTATTTCATTGTAATTTTTTATATTTTTTAGTATTTTAAAATTTTTTGAATTATAAACCCTTTAATAATAATTTGTATTTAATGTTTAATGTGGTATTAAAGTTAAGTTAATTTTTAAATATAATTTTTTAATTGTTTTATTTCGAAATTCACATTAATTACAATTTTTAAAAATATGAATCATAAATATTAAAAGATACATGTGCAGTAAAACCTCTACAATGCGAACACCCTCTGTTCAATTTCTTTCTTTCTCAAAGTGTGTTCACTTTGTAGTCCCTGTATTATTAGCATATTATTTTTTAATTAATATATTTTTTTAATCAATACTAAGCCATTATTAGTGCCAAAAGTGTATTTTAATACAAATATGATATACACATGCTTATGTTTAAAGCATCATTAGTAAAATACACTTTTAGCATAAAATATAACTTCTTAAGTATGTTTAATGACTTTATTATTTCTTAAAATCATAATATTTTATTTTATAATAACAAAAAACAAAAATTTATATGCATTTTAATGGGAATTTCATAATTTTCAATTTTTTTACTAAATGAATAAAGTAAGATTTTATAAAAAAAATTTCTATTATTTTTTATTATAATTATTATTTAAATATGCGTATTTAATAAATATTTTGATTAAAAATGATATTTAATTTTTTATTGAATTATTATGTTAATTTTTTGGCAATAATTTATTTAAAAGAACCTGACCTATTAGAGGTTCTATTAATACTATATATTCAGGAAATGTTCTTATGTTAAGTCCTTTAATATTAAGTCGATCGGGAAAAATCGGTAGACAGAACACTTGTTCGCTTTATGAATTATTCCGACGTGTAGAGGTTTTACTGTATATATATAATTATAGTATATTTATATTTCGGAAAAACTTTTGTTATTCATATATCTTTTTGTTGATAAATAAACCGAAGTATGTTAAGGTAATTACAATGTAATTATAATTTAATATTATTTATAATATTATTATTTAAATGTAATTATAAATTATTTAAAAAATTTATCATAAAATTATGAAAAAGTGCCCATTAAAATATTAAGAAATATAAAAATATTTTTTAAGAAAAACGAAAGAAAATCCTAAATCAATGATTTAAATATTTGCATAAATTTATCATCGTTAATTATACCGTTTTACCCCACATGTAAGATCTGATCTTATATCTTATATGGCAAGATTTAAATGAGTGGTCTTATATCTTGAGATATAAGACCGGGTCTTATATCGCGAATTTTCGAATGAATATTTTAAATGAATAAAAAAAATGGTCACACCATACTTTATTAGATCTCTCAAAAATGGGAAATCATAAATTACGTAAATTATTAAAAAATAAATAATTTAATAAATACTTTGAAATAAATAATTAGAAATTTAAATGATTTATTTATTTCATTTAAAAATTATTAATTATATTAATTTAATAATTAAATAATACTTAAATTATATGTACATACGGGGTTCTATAGCGCGAGGTTAGAGCACTTTTTTTAAATTTTTTTTTTGAATCCCTCGTGCTATAAGACCAGGTCTTACATGTGAGGTAAAACGGTATACTTAAATTTATGTAATTACTTTTATAGTATATATTCAAATGTTTCAAAAAATTATTTTAAAATAAAATATTAAATTAAAATTAAAAAAACAAAAATATTAATGAAAATTTAAATATTTTTAAGATTTAATCATAAAATTGTATAATTAAATCTTTTTCATTATCAAATGTCAAAATATTATATTCCTTTAATTTATTCCTCAGTTTAATTTCTTAGTGAATAACTATGCTGTGCTGTCGGATAAAGTACTAGTACATACACTAGTATGTACACTAGTGTACTAGTACATTATACTATTATACTATCAATGTATTAAGTGTTGGTCTAAATGATAATGCCATCCCATAGCTCAAAGTGTATATAAATACATTTTATAGTGCTTTAAATGATATTTAATTTTCTTATGACAGAAATTTATAGTGTATATTTTACCATATCTTTTAATATTTTATAATTCGTATGAAATACTAGTATATGATGAGTTAAAATTTTATTAAATAAAATAAACTCAAATGTTTTTAAATGAATTTATAATTAAATGCAACGTTACGTTATTGTAACATTATACAGTATACAGTATTGTATGCCGTACATTTAATACTATAATAATATTTGAACTATAAAATTATTCAGTTATATACTAGCAAAAGGTGATACTATTTTATGGCACAATTATTAGCATAATGCCATTGGACAGTGTTAATGCCCTTCTTTCAAATGGTCATATATGTCATCCGTGCGATTCTCAAAACGCTGATGCTGATGATAATGACGATAGTTTATCAGAGTGAGTTTCAGCTATAACTATGTACACTTAACATAGTCTTTGCTATTACTTTCATAGTAAATATTCAAATATTTATGCACAGAAAACATTTGTTATGAACAAATTTTAAAATCAAATTAATGATCTGCAAAATTTTATGGCTTTAAATTCATTTTATTAAAACATGTAATTTTTGAAATAAAATATATATTTCAAAATTAAGATATTTTTTAGATTAATGACGCATTACAAATCATTATTATAATGTTTTCATAATTTATATATTTATATATTACTATTAAATTGTAATTACATTTATTACTATTATTTTGTTATTTCATTTTTTATTTAATTTACATGTGTATTTACATATGTAAATGTATACATATATTCGCTCTGTTTAATGATTATCATTATATTTTATATTATTATAGTAAAATATGATATTCTTATTTTATATTAATTTTCATTTTTAATGTTTTTAAATATATTATAATATCGAAAATCATAGCCTTGAATTTAATCAAAAGTTCACAGTCATAAAAATTCATCTGAAATTTAAATATATTTTTATGAATTATTACATCATTTTTCAAATATTTTTAAATATTAAACACCATTTTACAAATGCCAAAATTATTTATTTAAAAATTTTAAAAAATAATTATAAATTCGGAAATTTTATTTTTATTTTATGCATAATTTGTAATATATTTATTAATACGTATTAATATATTAATACGAATATTTATTACATCATTTCATTTTCATTATAATTTAATATTTGAAAATAAATCTGTCATTAAAATATATAAAAAAATGTTTATATTTTTAATAATTTAATTAAATTCAATATAATTCAATGATATATTCACAAATAATAAATGTTAATATTTATTTTTACTTAAATAGTATCATATCATATGATCCAAATTTAATTGATTTGAATCATAATGTATAAACTTTAAAAGTAAAAGTTTTATACATTTTTATATTAAATAATAATACGTTTAAAAATAATGGCATTGGAATTGTGATTATTAATATCAATCACGTGATTAGATATTCAATTATTTATCAAATTTCGTATTTAATTTTTTTATTGACAGAATCAAGGATCTCATTTAATTATGTATTTTTACATTTTTTGTTTATATTTATTTTTTGTATTTTTTTCAAAATATTTTTGTCTAAAAATTGAAATAATTTTTTAATTATTATGTTTAAGGACTGTAATTTGAGGTGACATTTTTTCAAATTTTATGCTAAAAAATACACTCAAAAAGTTTATTATCTTTAATTAATGATGCAAAAAAACGATATTAATATATATACAGATCATTTGAAACTAAACAGTACTATGTGCAGCACTCAGCTGCATGTGTACATTCATATGCATATGTTAAGCATTGGGTACACATAAGCATACGCTATGCATAGGGGCGCCGTTTTGTCGTGTTTAACTTCAAATGCACTGTATATATATCCTATGACAACTTAACATCGAAACTATATAGAAGTGCAATTGAATCGCATAGTTTTGATGTTAAGTTGCTATCGGATATTTATATATACATCGTGTATATATGTATACATGTATATATGTATATCGTGTGTATATAAATTACTCCCCATTTTGGCATATAAATTTGAATTAATTATTAATTTAAAAAATTATTGATTAATAATTTTTAATATGTTATAATTAAAAAATCCAAATTTAGTATCTATTGAATGTGCCAAAAGTGAGATTAAAAATAAAATTATCATTTTTAATTTTATGATAAAAAAGTGATATTTTATTTAAGAAAATTTTAATATAAAATTAGCGATATTCGATATAACTATTATCTAATAATTTTATTTTAATTATATTAATGTGTGTTATTTAAACATAAAATAATCGCAAAAATTTATCAGTATATTAATATAATACTTTAAAATTTACAAAATTTTTGTTTATGTCCATCATTGACCCGTATCGTCATTCAAAAGCGTTGAATTTTTCATATTATTTATTCAAAAATTTTGTAAATAATATAATTGTAATAATTATAAATTTTGCATATTTAAAGTATAATATACGTTTTTTATAAATAAAAACAAAAATTAAAAGTTTTTAATTTTTTATTAATTTATGTGTTATATATGAGTATACATTACCTAAGAATTCTAATAATAAATTAATAATTACATATTAATATTAAGAAATTTAAATTCAAATTTTTAAATAATTTGAAAATTAATTGCGATCATTATTATGCATATGATGTATATTTTAAATTATAAAAATATTACGTTTTTATAATTTATAATGTGTAACAAAAATGGCAATTAATATGAAATTATGTGTAACAAAATTTTAATGCATCATCAGTATAATTAATATAAATGATTATTTAATAATTAAAACGTTTAAGAAAATGATAAATTTATAAATTGTGATAAAACATTAATCATTTTAAATGTTATAATTTCTAAAATGTTTCATCAGAAAATTTTCATTTAATTATCATTAAATATTAAAAGTGTGACCTTTTAATTGAATGAATATTCAAAGAATGAATGTTTCAATTAAAATGTATATATAAATACGTGTTATACCGTCAGAACCTAATCTTATGTCATTTGATCTTTGACCTCAAAGTAAATATCAAACACTTATAACTTAAATTATGAATGATATATCCGTATATTTATAATAAAATTTACAAAAAGAATAATCTCAAAACTTTTTATTTAATAATACATAATCGAATACATTCAGAAAATGTTATTTAAATACACATAAATTCACGTGTTTTAAACATGCATAAAATTATAATGTGAAATACTGATTTTATTTAATTTTTTTAATTAATATAATGAATAAATTGTATTTTTTAAGGTTTTTACAAAAATTATTCATAATATAATAAAATTTTTGATAAAAATAAAGAAAAAAGTTATATGACTGTTGTTAAACACAATAATTTACATGTAATTTTTATTTCTGTCCTTTCAATGTAAATTCGAAATAAAAATAAATTTACGAAATTTTAAAACATTTAAAATTTTACATAAAAATTAATTTTTCAAAAAATATTAAAAAACATTAAAAATTTTAAATTTTTTAATATAAAAAGTTTTAAATGTTTTCTTAATTTTAATAAAGATAAAGGCTATTATTAAATTTAATTATTTTTATTCATATTTTCACTTTTAATTTCCCAAATGTGATGTAATGTCAATTATTGACTTAAATTTTAAAAAATAAATTATTTTTATCATTAAAATATTTCAAAATATACATGTATTGTTAAAAACTTAAATGGAATTTTCCAAATTTTAAACAAAATTTTAATTTTTAAATATTCCGAAATTTTGAGAGATGTTTTATTACATTATATTCTTATTTTACATAAACATATTAAAATATAATTTAATTGAATTGAATAATTCATTAAATTATTTAAAAAATAAAATAAAAGATTTTTAAATATGAAATAATTTTTATTTTGGTAATGGGACGTTCGAAATCCTTTTGATCGAAATGACGTGAGGTCGAAAAATTGTATATTATTTGAAAATTAATTTTATTTCATTGTTATTTTATAAAAAAAATATTTTTGAAATATAATTATTAAATTATCGGAATCCTAAAATTAAAATTAATGATTATAAAAAGTTTATTTTTTATATTTATAAAATTATAAAATAATTTATTTATATATATAAAGTGATGTTAAATGAGTTATATTATTGTAAAAAATGATGAAAATGCAATTATATCTGTGGAATGTTAATTACATAGTTTTGTGGCTATTGTATGATTTTTCATTTGCACTTTTCACCCCCTCCCACATATACTAGTAATATACTATATGTGCATAGTATCTATTAACATATCATAACATAGCTTTTCACGAAAATTCCAATGCCCGAAAAGTATTTAAAGAATGTGCACCAAAATGTTCATGATCGTGTATGAATCCCCACGGCCCATAGCCCCGTAAAACCCTCCAATAGACTCGATCCGTACTTTTATAATGCCGAAGGACACTAAATAACTATTAACCATTAAACATTGAGTTTTCGGTGTTGTCGCATATTAACTAACTACTAGTTAATAGTGAAATATTCTATATAAAAACACAATGTACAATTACATAGCATTCTATTGCGCATTACGTGACTCATACCCCTGTCTCCTGATGCAATCGAAGAATTAGGGAACCATCAGTTAGATGATCGTCTTATTGGTGTACTAGTATGATGTACTAGTTGGTATAGTATTGGTATGGTATTGATATACTAGCTCTTTAATAGTCATTTACTATTATTTCATCATATTTGCTTACAAATGTCAGAACCAATAAACGATTGATGCTATTTATTTGCATTATTCTCTTTTAGTAATATAAATTAAGTGACTATTGTTTAATAATAAAGCGATGCTTAATTATTATCAATAATATTGTTATGCGTTTTCATGATTCTTTTATAATTTCGTAATCTTTAGTGTGAGTGAACTTTTGATATGTGCATATTTTTACATTATCGTCGCATAACTAAATATTATGATAATATTTAGAGAAAAAATGGTAATATTTTAATTATAATTTGATAATTGGCGTTTAATGATTATATAAAACAATATATAAATAATTGAATTTTAAATTCTTTAAAAATAAATATAATTATTTCAATGAATAATTTGCATTTTTTATAATAATTATCTAATTTAATCGTTAATTACAGACGTACGCGTTCACTTAACGCTCCGAGTCCCATATACCAATTCGGGCCCTGCGGGCGCATCATGAAAAATTCAACTATGGTCATGTGAGTATTATTCATATTTAACATAAATATGTATATTAATAATTGCGATTTAATTCATTTGAATGCACTTTTATTTCATTAAATGATATATGTAACACTTAAGTTGGCCTTTGACATGAGCTTTATTTTAGATTAAAGTTTTGTTCATTATTACTATTTTATGTTTATGTTTATCCGTATGTGTCTGTCAATGATCACAATTTTGATGTAATATTACATAATAATTACGTCAAAATTGTCATTCACCCACTGACCCGATTACCTTGACTTAGAAAATCTTCCCCACGTCCACTAGTACTACCACTAGCACTAGCAGTAACACTAGTTAACACTAGTTAGCGGTGGATTCGGGGTGGAGGCCGCTCGAACCTCTTTCACGTATTGTCTTAAGTTTGTCTGTTTACGTGCCTGAAAAGATGCCGATCATACTTGACCCTTCTTCATTCATTCATTAGTACACATTATTTAGTAAACATCGAAATACCTCAGGAACTATTGACTGACATCAACAATGTAATGCAACAAAAACGTGACAAACATTTAGCAATCGATAC
This sequence comes from Mesoplophora pulchra, assembly GCA_034697405.1. Classification (NCBI taxonomy): domain Eukaryota; kingdom Metazoa; phylum Arthropoda; class Arachnida; order Sarcoptiformes; family Mesoplophoridae; genus Mesoplophora; species Mesoplophora pulchra. The sequence goes on along the minus strand of JAQIXB010000366.1, from coordinate 10,217 downwards.
ATTTTATGCTTTTATTTTTTCAATTTTTATTTATATATGTATTATTTTTAAGTCTAAATCCATTATCATTAAATATATATCATGACAAAAAATGATAATTTAATTTTTTAAAAATTAATATAAAATTTATTATCATCACATTTATAGTGATCATTAGAACATTATAAATATCATTAATAAAACATTCGCTTTAATTATAATGATGATGTTTAAAAATAATTTAAAATAATTCATATAATAATACTTTAGGCGTATATAATAATGTGAATTTATCATATGAATAAAACTAAAAATTATAAAATTATTTTTAAAATTTTTAAATTAATAACAAATAAAATAAACATAATTAAAGTTAATGTATAATTACAAAACGCGTAAATCATTAGCGTCATTTAAATATTTATGACGTTTACATATACAATAAATCTTTAACTGTTTTATTAAATGCTAATAATTAATACGAAAAAATTAAAAAATCACAGATATGACCTTTAATTATGATCATCATCGTATAATGATTGCCTAAACAGACCTTCACTAGTAATGTTCCACTATTAATTACTAATATTTACTAATATATTCTCAATTAAAACAGTGAAATGGGCCAAAGGCGTGTTATTAAATGCTAATGCTGTATCGATGATGTTGATTCTGAAATTTTTATTATTAATTTTTCAAAATTATAATTTCTAATTATTAATTAAAAATTATTAATTAAATCAATTGAAATGTTTACTCCCATTTTTTCAATAATTTCAATAAACAATTAACTAATAAATGAATAATAATTTATTAGAAATGAAATCACTCCCAAAATGTCCATTCATATAAATATCTTTTTCCATTTCTATTTTCATTATTTATTTCATTCATATTCAAAATCATGTATAAAATTCATTAAATTATTTTATTTAATTATTAATCATTTATTATTTATATATTATTTATATTTTTATATTTATATTTATATATTTATTAAACTTTCTTCAATTAAATTATTTATTTATAAATAAATTAAATTAATTTATAATATTATTTATAATAAAATGCGTTTACGTGAAGAAAAGTCCTTTGTTTTGTGAGTATTTCATTTATGATTTAATTTTTTTATAATAATTTTTTTATAATAATTTTTATATTAATTTATTAATGATGTTATAATTTATAAGAAATTAGTGTTTTAATTGAGACTATTATTTAGTTATATTAATCATTTAAATAATTCATTATTTATTATGATAAAAATTATCCCTTTTATATTGAATCAGGTCAATGGCCATTCCCGCACTGTTCTTTGGTCAACTATTATCTGAAACTTAATATAATACTTAATTTATTTTTTATGATAATTTAAGTTTTTAATGTTTACTTTTAAATAATTTCGCGCATATAATTTGTATTAATTCGTCACTCTATACTTAAATTAACATATTTAATAATGAAAGTTAATTTCATAGGACGATTCAAGATCCTGCGGGTCAAAGGTTAACATGGAATAAGCCGCCGATGAGTGTATTGGTAATTAAGAAAATTCATGATTCGGGTGTGATTCAGCCATTTATTGATTTAATACAATGGTTAATATGGGTATGTTCATAATTTTTACATATTAATTTATTATTTTATTAATTTTAAAAATAAATATAGAAATTATGCATTAATATTAAATTTAATAATTTTAAAATAATGTTTAAAATTTTAAAGGATAAAAATATGTCCGTTTATGTGGAATCAGCAGTTTTAGAGGATCCGCATTTACGAAATAATCCATTATTTTCGCCGTTTAAAGAGAAACTATGCACGTTTAAAGAGGGGAAAGATGATTTAACGGATAAAGTGGATTTTATAGTATGTCTCGGAGGTGATGGTACCCTTTTATATGCATCTTCGTTATTTCAGGTAAACTTTATTATTATATTAATATTAAGTTTATTGAAATAACAATTAAATGAAATATATGAATAGCAAAGTGTGCCTCCAGTGATGGCATTTCATATGGGATCATTGGGATTTTTGACTCCTTTCGAGTTTGACAACTTTCAAGAACAGGTTACCAATGTTCTCGAAGGTTAATATCTATTATTATTTATAAATATTGTTATTTATTTATATTATTCATTATTTTAAATATTTAAATGTAAAGGTCATGCTGCTTTAACCCTTCGAAGCCGTCTCCGCTGTGTAATCGTTCGTAAAAATGATAATATCACGGGAATTACTAAGCCCGGGACATGCCATTTAGTACTTAATGAAGTGGTTGTGGATCGTGGTCCATCGCCATATCTTTCAAACATCGATTTATTCATTGATGGAAAACACATTACCACAGTACAGGGTGATGGTTTAATAGTGTCCACTCCCACGGGCAGTACTGCGTATGCAGTGGCCGCGGGTGCATCCATGATTCACCCCTCAGTGCCTGCAATTATGGTCACTCCGATATGTCCACATTCTTTATCATTCAGACCCATTGTGGTACCGGCAGGAGTTGAATTAAAAGTAAATAAATATATTTATTTATAAAAATGCTATAATATTAATAATTAATTGTATGTATTCAGATCTGTATTTCTCCGGATTCGCGTAACTCAGCATGGGTCTCTTTTGATGGTAGAAAAAGACAGGAGCTTCAATTGGGCGATAGGTATGTACATTGATTAAGTGCTTAATACACACGTACATGGACTATTACATTGTTACATATATAAATACAAATATATGTAACAATTTAATAGTATGTTTGACTGAAGTGAATAAATGAATAAATAAATATTTATAAAAAGTGAATATGAATGGTTTTGTAAGTGAAGTATTATAATGTGAGATAACTATTGATAGTTTACGTGTGACGACGTCGATATACCCTGTGCCGTCGATTTGTGCTGAGGATCAGATAAGCGATTGGTTCGACAGTCTCGCGGAATGTCTCCATTGGAATGTCCGCCGGAAACAGCGTCAATTCGATGAATTCTCAGATCTTTTGCACGGTTCGAGCAGTGATTCACTCGACCATCAGGAGAACATCGACAGTTGAGATTTATCTTTATTATAATCAATCACTGCATCATTCATATTTAAATTTTATTTTATTTTTATAAAATTACATAAATATTAAATTATATAAATTTATATATTTATATAAATGATTAAACATAATTTATAATAAAAAATTATATAAATTATGTGGTAATTGAGAGATCATATTTTATTTTCATTATATAAATTCTTAATTTTTTAATATATTCATATTAATTTTAAAATTTGTATTAAATTATTTTTTTATTTTTTAAATGTTAATTAAGTATATTTTAATGCATTTTTGAATTCAATTATTGATTGATACATTTTAAAATTAAAAATAATTAATTAATAATTATGAATAAATAAATTTTGTATTAATATTAAATGCTGAATGCAATTAAATTAATCTCAATATACATACGGAAATAGTTTTATAATTTTATTAAAATATCATAATTAAGGAATATTTTTAAATATAATGCGTCAGCGCCTTAATTTAGAATCAGCAGTCACAGAAAAGGCATTTATTTATTTTTCTCAATAATTATCATGCTCTGAACTATTTATAGTTTACAGTAATGTCAATAATCGTAATTAATCATACATATGTATATTTACGATTACATAATTTTACTTAATTAATGCTATGATTTTAAAAAAGTAATTTAAACTCATAAATAAGTAATTAAAATATTAATCATAAATCAACAATACTATGATTATATAATAAATTATATATTTTTGTATTATTTAAAAATCAATGTTTATAAATACAATGAATTTCAATTTATAGATAAAAGCAAATATTAAGCACATGTTTATATTTTAAAATATCAAATATATAAATTATAAAATATACAATTAATATTTAGGTATAAATTCAAAAACTAAAATTTACTTAATACTTTTATCTATAATTATATAAAATGTATCATATGTGTTTTATAAAAATGTACTTTTGGCATGAGTATAAATGTAAATTATGAATATTATACAAACGAAATATTAGTATGTCTAAAATTTAGTTCATATTTATAAATGACACATGTTTTACATACATTTTGGAGCGGAATTATCCTATTGCTTTATGCATGGATATTATTATTAAAGTTTTTGAACAAAACTATTGTATCATCTTTGAAATTATATATTATTAAATATTAACTGAAAAATTACTGTACTTTTATAATGATAAAATTTAAATGATTTCAATATTTATAACATAATACCATTTTACTATGAAATTAACATATTATGTGAGAATATACACGTTAATATGAATGCCCATTTACCTCACTTTTATGTGTCCATTCGATAGGAATTAAAACATTTTGTAACTTTTAAATGCTTTTTAAATGAAAAATACTATTAATTAAGGCCCTCATTCTCCGTCACATTTTAAATTTAGCGAAAAAATGATGTAAATGGGTATTAATTAAATTTTTATATAATTAACAATTTTAAGGCCTAATAATATCGATTAATGTTATCAAATCACAGATTAAAGTAATAATTTACACTTTAATTTGTGTTTTTATAAATATAAAATTTACATAAATGTATTTAAAAAAAATATTTCAAAATATATTTTTAAAATGTTCTATTTTTATATTATTATATAATATTAATTAAAATTTTATATTAAAATTCATAAATAAAATTTTATTTAATTTAAAAAACAGATACATATTAAATATTAAAAATTATTAAATTTAATGCCATTATAACGTATTTATAATATTAAATAAAATCATTTTTAACATGAAATATTTAATCATTTTTTTTTTTGATTAATAACTATTACATAATTTTATGTGAAATTAATAAAAAAAATATTTATTTATGATTAATATTTATATTTATATTACTTTTTAATATACATAAAAAATGAATTAATTTATATGCACTTAAATTAATTTTATTTATAATTTATTTGTATATTTATTAAAAGTTAATAAATATAAATAACGAATATATTGTAATATTAAATAACTGAGAGAATACACTATTAAAGTCTGTGGACTTTAAACAAAGATAAGTTTCTAAAGTCTGAGCTCACATTTTGATTGTGCTGAATACGAATATGTTAAATTATATTTACATTTTGTGTTTTAAAAACAAAGCTCAAAAGTACATGTGTAAGCATAATCGAGTTTTATATAAAAAACATACTGTATATTTTAATAGTCCATAATCTTTTTTTAATCTTTTTAATTACTAATTTTGATTATATATGCATATTTTATCCCTTTAAAGGTCTTTTATATTCAATACTTAAATAAAGCACTTTATACATAACTATTCACTTTTTACATTAACCTCATGATATAATCATTATTTACAAATATTTAGATACATTTTTTAAAAATGAAATTTTCAAAATTTTTCACAATATTTATATTCATAAATGTAAAAGTGTATACATTATTTGTCAATGAAATTACCGCACATATAATTAAAGGATCGAAATTTTCTATTCATAAACAATTTAATAGATATTCGATGCATAAATGTTTAAGAAAAACAATGGAAACGCGTCAATTATCAGAGACTTATGTCCGATGCGTTTTACAGGAAATGGCACCTTTCCTCACATCGATGAACCGTAACAATGACTGTAAAAATTGTAAAGAGTAAGTTAACGTTTAGCATTTAACTATTATTATTGCATTTAATTTCATTAATTTTTATTATATAAATATTTAAAATTTTATTAAACTTTTTCCAAAGATATTTTATATGTGCAGCGAATTATAACGGATATTATAACTGTCATCAGCAAATATTATCATATAATACAACATATGCGATAACAAAATGTTTGATCGAAGATCATGTTATAAGTGACGATTCATCGGGAAACTTCGGAAGGGACGGGGGTGATTGTGTCTCAGAATACACATGTCAACATAATTGTAAATATGACCCAATAACTAATACATGTTCGAAACGAAACTGTTCTTAAATATGTTTCTTTTAAATGTAAAATAATGTTAAATAAATCAAAGTTTATTCATTAACATATATGAGCATTTTAAAAATTTAATTCATAAATATATTCATTTATGAATATATTATTTTTGTATATTATATTTCACCATCACCCCCTGCAATGGTGTTCATGTACATTTTTTATATATATTTTAATAAAAAAATATTTTAATAAAAATTTTGAATTAATTAATAATAAAAAAGAGAATTATGCTGTGATTTGAAATATGCAGAAAAAGGAATGTATGATCCATAACGACATATGTCAATCACGTGCAAAGACAGAATACCCTTTCGCGTCCCCGATACATGTACGTACGGATATAATATTAAAAAACATATGCATTTTATTATAATAATAATTATTTTTTAAAATAATTTATCATAATTTTATCATAATTTAAAAATAAACGATGTTAATTGCAATTTATTAATTATAAAGACAATAATATTGCAGTTATATTGAGAATAATAAATATTTGTACCTATTAACAAATATTTACTAGCAATATTTAGTATATTGAAACGCTTTTCAGCATACTACAATATGTTGAGTATAACCCACTTAATAAAATCATCCATTTTTCAGCATAGAATTATTTATGATTAAATTAACTAGCAATACAAACTAAGTGTGCTATGCTACTATGCTATAATACTAGTTATAGCATAGTACTAGCTATAGCCAACTACCGTTTTACATCACATGTAAGAACTGATCTTATAGCGCGAGGGATGATAAAAAAAATTTGAGGATCTTATACCCCCTCTTATACCCCTTATATAATATATTATAACCATACTTATCCATTTGTGGTGCAAAATTTTACCAAAAATAGTGCTAAAAAAAGTGGAAAAATTAGCAAAAAATGGCAAAATAAAGGGAAAATGAAAAAAAAGAAACTTTAAAAAAGATGATTAAAATATGATTTTATTTATAAAAAATGCTTAAATTTTAGAATATTAAGAAATTCAATAGTTTTGGTAATTATTTATCCTCAGTTTAGTTAATTTGAATCGATTTTTTCTCATTTTTACAAATTTAATATGCACAAAATTCGGGCTTTAAAATTTTATAGATTACTTTTATAAAATTTATAAAATTTTACAAAATGCATTGTAAAATTAACATTGAACTTTATATATATTATGTGATTCTGGTACAAAATCCAGAAAGCCAAAATCCCGAAACCAAATTCCCGAAAAGCCATAATCTCGAAAGGGTCAAAATTCCGAAAGACCAAAATCCCGAAAAAAATTAATATGGTTATTACTTATATCTCGAGTTTCCCAACACTATAATTACAGTAAAAATTCAAATACAAGCGCCCACGGCGCAGTGACTATAATACCCAACCTAACTCAACATAATAAAAATATAATAATTGATAAAAAATGCAATTACAGGCTATTCACACGCATTTTCATACACTAAAATTCATAAAATAAAAAACTAAATTAATATTTTTGCTCACATTATATGTTTAAACGCATTAAATTTTTTCGGGATTTTGTCCGAATCCCATATTATGTATATATTTTAATATATGTATGTATATTAAAGCTTTTTATGTAACAATTTGATTATTTTACTATGTTCACATTCATTTATTTACAAAATGAGCAAAAATGAAGGGAAAAATGGAAAAAATGGAAAAAAAAGGAAAATAAATGTCTCAAAATGATTGTTATTATATGATCGGTGCTCATTTCTTAGTTTCCTCTGAATATCTCTCACCATAAAAAGAAGGAAATCCCGTAAATGGATAGGCATGAATATAACATAACATATCAAATATTCCCATTGAAAAGTAAGAATCATTCGTACCCTTTTAATAACGCTTATGGCATATTAACATCATCCGTTTATTATTAAATCATCATATTAATGTGATTCTAAAATTATTACGATTTTTCGCATAATTTATGCATTTTTTATTTTAAAACCGTGAATTTTTCAGTATTATGTCATCATTATTTAATTATTTTAACATTGAAAATTCATCATTTTTAAAATTAAGAATTTTCAAAAATAAAATAATTTATAAATGGGTTTTTATTATAATATTTGAGTTTAAATTTAGTATTACATACGTCCATCATTTTTTAATTTCGGAAATAAATGCTGTAAATTATGCCGTTTTTAAATAAAATATTTTATTCAATAAATAATGTTAAACTTTTGTTATTCTGTATTTATATAATAATATTTTATTCATAATATAAAAATGTGTCATTAAAAGTTTTACCGATTAAATTCAAAAGATTGAGATATCACAATAAACATTTTATTATTATTATTTTATTTATATTAATATATGAAAAGAGATGTAATATTTTTCTAATTAAATTCTAAAAATGGAAAATAATATTTTTTAAAAAATAAATATATTTATTATTTATATTATATTTTATAAAATTATCAATTATATAATATTGAATAATAAACTATATAAATATAATACAATGATAAATTAAATGATTAAAATGTAACTTTTTTAAGATTTAGTGTCTTTAGCAGTGTCTTTGGGTTTAATGGTTTTATTTTTGACTTTAGATTCATTCCCTTCCGGTTGATCATGGTTATCATGTTGATCATGGTTTTCCGATGATTGTTGTTCCTTTTGCTTGTTTTGTATGGCGACTTTTTCTATGAGTTTTTCGAGATTCTTCACTTCATCGAAGTCCCTTTGTGATGAATATACGGGATCTGCCCCCATATTGTACTTTTTCTCAGAGTCTTTCATTTGTTCGACGACGTCCGTATGTGATAAATAATCGGACTCTTCAGGTTCAGCATCTATTAATTTCGCGACCTCATGACGTCTCTGTTCATAGCCTTCTTCATTCATATAGGGATTGGATCGACGTCTGTCTTTATGATATCGATGACCTTTGTTTATATTATCCTTTTCTTTTTGATACGATTCTTTTTCATTTTCGTAATCATCGTTATCATATGTCGGACTTTCATAGGTTTTAGATCTGTCTTCGGATTTGTCATCGTGAGATCCTTCATCTTCAGGTGCATTTTGTGATTCTGAATCGGGTTCATTATCATCCTGATAATTTTGATAAAAGCGTTTATCATTTTCTTTGTCTGAATGTGACTTATCTTTGTCGTATTCACCTTCGGCATCGGCTGCAAACATCTTAAGATTATCTAAGAATTTTTCGAATTCAGATGCTTCATCAGCAGCCTCTTTACCAAACACTTTAACATCATCGGCTATACTTTTTCCTGTTCCGTCATCATCCTGAGTATTATCATCGGATTCTTCATTTTGTCTTTGATTTTCATTTCGACTTTCATCATCTTCTGATTCATCATCATTACTATCGGCAGCATCAGCATCGTATTTATCATTCTTTCTTTTTCTTCGCATTTTTCCACGATGATCATGATGATTATTATTATTATGATGATCATGATGATCATGATGAGGATTACCCTCATAATGTGATGGCATATCATAAACTTCGGGATCATATGATTTAAGTAAATCCAATTGTTGCTGATTTCTGTATGCATCTCTATTCTCTTCTTCTTTTGGAAAATAATAAACTCTTTCAAAGGCTTTATACATACGTGGTTTTGCATCGGATTTTTCATAATGATCATTATCTTTTTTATCATTATGTTTTGACATTACTTTAGCATTAACATCATCGGATTTTTGCATTAATGATTTATCATCGTGTTTATGATTATCATCACGCTCTTTAATGCCATAATTTGCATTTTGCTTCGGGTAATCACGTGATATTATAGTAAAATCGGGGAATCGCTTTTTAATATCAGCAATTTCCTGTGTATCTGTAGGTGTACTACTAGCAGTTGTACTAGCAGTTGTACTATCATGATCAATACTAAATTTAAGATGAATCGTATTCACAGGATTACAATCATTATATTTTAGTATAACAGAAAAAAGAGCACACCATAGTATTCCATTAATATCCTAAAATATAAAATATTTTTATATTTTATGTTTAATATATATTAAAAACAAATTTTTATTTATAAATAATAATTAATGATATAAAATTTATAAATTAAATAATATTATTAATGTATAAATAAATAATTGATTAATTGAAAGTCGTTAATGATCGATTTTATTATATGAATCCATTTACAAATGATTATATACATTAATACATCATACATTATTATGTAATATTTTAAATATTAAAATCGTGAT
>JAQIXB010000365.1:0-19055 GCA_034697405.1 Mesoplophora pulchra | reverse complement strand
GTTTATATGTTTACACGAAGTCACTTGGACTTTTGCTAAGATCCTAAGTCAAGTGACTTCGTGTAAACGGCGCATAAGCTCATATGCTGAAAATTTTGAGCATAGCAGACTCAGGCTCAGGGTTTCTGAGCCTATTCTATTCATTATTAATAACAATATGCATTTATATATTATATATTATTAGAAAACAATTTTAGCATAATCTTTAAAAGTTTCCAATTGAGTATTTTACATTATAAAATATATACATGTATTGGAAATTATAAAACTGTTGACAAAATCGAATAATACCAAATTCGAGAAACAGCTCTTCCCAAAATCGAGAATTAATTAACATTATTTAGTATATAAACGGTTTGGGATTTTCAAAATTTTTGCAATAATCAAGAAATTACAAAAGTCGAGTGATGTCAAAATCGAGAATAGAGTGTATTATCATGATCTAATTTTTTTAATTTTATTTTTTTGAAAATTTTTAAAGTATTCTTAAAGTAAATTTTAGGTCTGCATTTTTATAGAAACAGTTTGTGTTAGAATTGGCTTAACATTTACATTGTATGTTTTAAAACATTCATTAACAAATTCAAGTGCATGCTGTCTCTATGATCTGTGTGATTATCAGTAACACACTGTTTTACTGTAATTAATTCTATTTTTTATCAATTTATAATGATCGTACGATAATTGCAAAGTGAAAACATGTTTACTGAATCTATCGCTATTAAATGCACATTTTATTTAATATATTTAATTATATTGATGCGTCAAAGTTTAATGTCAATTATTTAAATACGAACATAATATGCAAATGTTTAAATCATACACAAATGGCATTAAACAAAACTAACATTAAATTACAGCATAGTACATTTTCTGAAGAAATCGGAATTTTGACCCTTTCGGCATTTTAGTTTTTCGGGCTTTTGGTTTTCAGACTTTTGTCCGAATATCAGCGAATTCATGTAAACACGACTTTAAGCGTATTATATATTTTACTATTAATAATCAGATTCAAATTAATATTAAATTTACATTAAAAACGAATTATTTCTAAAATGTGTAAAAATAGTATTTTAGAATATATTTAATTATTAAACGACATTATCATATCTCAGAAAAGAGGCGAATTTCTCATTGCAATAACTATAGTATAATAATAACATATTCAGTATAAAGCATTTCGCCTTAAATATTGTCTCTGAAATATGATAATAAATTAAGTAATTTAAAAGTTTGAAAATGTAAGAATTATTTTGTAATATCTTTGAATGCACAAAATAAAGATAATTATTTTAACTTTAGTTTAATTTAATTGTACTAAAGTTATGTACTAAAGTTAAAACAATGTATAACTCTTCATAACGGATATACATTATTATTTAATAAAAATAAATTACAAAATTATATTTTTAATAATGAATGAGAAAATGTTAATGATCATCATTATTTTAAAAATTATAATCATCATTTATTTAACAGTATCATTAATGAAAAAAATTAAATATTTTATTATAATGATATATTTATATGTGAAAAGATCAAAACGATGGTTTCACAAAAATCTGAAAATTCTTTGATTCATCCTCAGGACATTCGCATGGGAATAGAATTCGGAATCATCGGAATCGTCATTATATTGATCTGTTTTATAACTCATTTATGGGAATACTTTTATCGTAAATTATGTAATACTCAATATAATAGCAAAAATATCACCAAAAAACGTAAGTGCTTTTAACATATTTTTAATATTATATTATTAACAGAGCACGGAAAATTTTGGAATAATTTTAAGTAAATTTCGTAAAAATCGACTATTATGGGCATATATGAAATTTTTGTTATAAAATTTAAATTTTTTGATATTAATTTTAAAAATATAAATTTTCTTTTATTTAATTAATAATATTCTCATGATTCACATTTTATGTCTTTAAATCACTATATGTATACATTAACAATAATTCGCACACAGCGCTACTAATACATAGCTGTACATAGCTAGTATTGGACTACGATAGCACAATTTATTATTTATTTTGAGATTACAAAATTTATAAAACAAAATTTATAAAATTTTCCAGACTCTGATTATTAAGAACATATACATGTATATAATAATGATAAAATTTATTTAAAGGTCAATATTCAATTTCAATGTGGATTTGAATTGTAAAATGTATGATAAAAGTTTTCATAAAATGTCTTTTTATTAAATACATTATTAATAATCGTGTTTATTTCATTGTAATATTATAGACATAAATTTTAAGCAAAAATTTTTTGCTAAAAAAACATTTAAAATAACTTTTATATTTTAAAATTTTTCAAATTATATTTTTACATAATTATATTTTATTTTATTTTGTGCAAAACTTTATTTATTAAATTTCATATTTTAAATTTACACTATGGTTAGGTTTCCAACTTTTCGGGGAATCCCGAATTAGAAAGAGACTTTTAAACATCGTGAAATTAATAGTTATGCACGAATCACATAAAAATAGTGCATTTAAGACTCGGGTATAATTTTGCTTTACGCTGTGTATTTGTAAATCTCTTTGAAAATACCTGTATCCTCATTTCTACAGTGAGAATATTAGTGTAGGAAAGTCATGTATCAGCATTTTAACCAATCTCTCTATTTTTATTAGGTTGGGTTAGGTTAGGTTTTGGAATTATGGCGCCTGTATACGTAAAAATTGCTTAAAATGCTTTTTTTATTTTAAGAGATATCAAAGAAATAATTAAATATGTGTCCATATCTATCAAAAATATGACCTTTGACCCAAAAAAATTTGCTTTTTTGTCATTTTAAATGCTTTTTTTGGTCTAAAATTTTGGCTTAGATTTACGTCTCTACTTATAACTTTTACAAACGATAGTGTATGATTTCCTTTTTTATACATTTAGTTATGTATTAGTGTTTAGAAAAAAAATACTAAGGGAATTTTAAGGAAAGTAAAGGAAAGTAAAGGAAATTGTATAATTTTAAATCCCGAATATGTCTGAAAAATCAGAGTTTAAACCATTCGATTGTAAATACTAAAATATATAATTTTGTTTTACAGTAGAACCTCTATAAGACGGAACCAAATCCTAATATTTAATGTTTACGAATTAATCAATTGTTTATTATATTTAAGTTTTCGGGATTTAGTGTTTTACCGTATTTATTAATTTAAAAATATACTAAAATATAATTGATATATGTTTAGTCATTATCATAGTGTGAATCCCTAACAAAATTGGAATGTCCCAATGAAGTGAAGAGTATGCGCAGATCTTTACACAATTATATTATATAAAATGAAATTATATAATATATTATTAATATGTAAAAGTTTACTGAAGTACTATCTTAGGCTAATTATTTATATATATTAACTTTTTTAGTTTTAAAGAAAATATTATAAAAGAAATTTATTTTAAATATTATTTTAAAGTTTAAATTCATAATAAATTAATTTAAATAAAAGATATTTCTTATTTTTTAGTGTGCAAATAAACGATGTCTAAAATTGATGTTAAATATACAAAAGTAAATGCTATTTAATTATAGAATTAAATGTAAAAATATTTTAAATTTATTTTAACGTAATGTTTAGATATTCATAAACAATGAATGGGTCAATTCAGTGTCGGGCCGCACATTTCCGACGGTGAACCCCGCGACGGGTGAAAAAATAGCAGATATTCAGGAGGGTGATGCTGTGAGTATCATAAGACATTATCATGATTTTACATAAATTAATTTGAAGGTTATGTCTTAAGTTAATCAATTTCAAGGGTATTCATTATCAATTCAATTAAACTTTACACAATGCAAATGTATCTGTTACTAGCATAGTCTATAATGCTATTGTGATTCTTTAATTTTTAGGCAGATATTGATAAAGCTGTTGGAGCGGCGCGTAATGCCTTTAAATTGGGATCGAAATGGCGAACGATGGACGCATCGGGACGCGGGAGACTTTTGATGCGACTCTCGGAACTGATCGCACGTGATAAAGAGACTATCGTCAAATTGGAAGTCGCAGATAATGGTAAACCCGTGGCAGAGGCTGAGTTTGACATTGACGCTGTTATCGCGACGTTCCAATACTTTGCCGGTTATGCCGACAAAATTCATGGCAAAACCATTCCCGCGGGTATATGACACCCTTAATATTACTTTTACTGTCATTTTATATGCATTTTTTAGACGGTGATGTTTTTTCGTTCACACGTCTCGAACCCGTGGGCGTATGCGGTCAGATCATTCCATGGAATTATCCTCTTTTAATGATTTCATGGAAATGGGGTCCCGCATTAGCATGTGGTTGCACCGTAGTTCTAAAACCCGCTGAACAAACGCCATTATCGGCTCTTTACGTTGCGAGTTTAGCGGCTGAAGCGGGGTTTCCTCCCGGAGTTGTCAATGTAGTACCGGGATATGGCCATACTGCGGGTGCAGCATTAACAGCGCATCCAAAAGTTGATAAAATTGCATTTACGGGTTCAACTGAAGTCGGAAAGTTAATAGTTCAGGCGTCAGGAAAAACGAACATGAAAAGAGTGACTCTGGAAATGGGCGGAAAATCGCCATTAGTAATATGGGAAGACGCAGATTTGGATTTAGCCGCAGAAATCGCGCATAATGCTGTAAATATGTTCATATAAACAAAATTTATATTAATAATAATGACATTTGTTTAGGTATTTCCAAATGCAGGGCAATGCTGTTGTTCGGGTACGAGAACCTTTGTGCACGAAAAAATCTATGATAAGTTTGTAGCACGTGCTACTAAATTGGCACGTGAAAGAGTTGTCGGGGATCCAAATTCAAGTAAAACAACTCAGGGGCCACAGATTGATAAAGAGCAATTGGAAAAGATATTGGATTTAATTGAAAGCGGTAAAAAAGAAGGTGCTAAACTGGAAACAGGCGGTAAACGCATCGGGAATGTCGGTTTTTTTGTTGAACCGACGGTATTTTCTAATGTAAAAGACAATATGAGAATAGCACGCGAAGAGATCTTTGGTCCCGTCCAACAGATCCTTAAATTCAGCACTTTGGATGAGGTCATTGAACGTGCAAATGATACCAGTTATGGTCTCGCGGCGGGAATATTAACACAAAACATTGATATTGCGATGCAATTTGTTCAGGCGGCTCAGGGAGGGTCTGTTTGGGTCAATTGTTGGGACTTAACCATGGTACAAACGCCTTTTGGAGGCTTTAAAATGAGTGGAAACGGACGTGAATTGGGACCTGAGGCTTATAAAGAGTATACTGAAGTAAAAACAGTCACCATTAAGATTCCCGTGAAAAATTCATAAATATGAAAAATTAAACATATGTTTGATATGTTTCTATTATAATTTTTATATTACGAAATAATTATAAAATTCTTATTACAATGAAATAGTAAAAGTGTCTAAATATATATTATTTTAGTTAATATTTTTTCTTTTAACATTATCATATTGAAATAATGATGTGCCATAGTATTTTTGTGCATTCAATTCTAATGAATCGGCTATCGCTTTCCTATTTCAATATATAATAAAATTGTAACGTTCATAATTAAAAATTTTAATGAAAATATACCTAAAGACGTCCAATTTGAAGAGTATCGCTGCGATATGTCCGCTATCGATATATCGCGTCATTGACCCTTTCCAAATGTCCGTCAATGCGATGAGTCCGTCACGCGGTACATAACCATCTTTTATTGCATTTACAATGATCGCTAACTGTGGATCTATGGGTACTGAGAAATTTCCAATATGTGTGCATTCATCCATTATCCCTCTCATAAAATTGAACGCATCAATTTTCGTCTCTTTATTCATTGATCCATTATTACGATTTCGAAAATTCGAACCTAAAAATGGGATTTTCTCCGCACTAAATATAGAGTCCAAAATATTTGGAAATGTCCGTGCGAAATGACGCCCCGCATCAAATGCCATCTGATTCTATACAATTAATTATGTAATTTATGCAATTAATTATTAGGTATTATTATTACAGAATAATCATAAAGTTTCATGTATGATATACATGTATTATTTATATAATATAAATGTTATAATAACGTCATGAATAAAGAAAAAGTGTACATTTTCAGGTGAATGTAACATCCTATTTAATTCATCTCTGCATTCATCATCGTACGATGTGTATTGATTCTCTAATAAATTCCATGGTATAGAACCACTCATCACACCTAAAATAATATTAAAAATTTTTTATAAAATATTTAATAAATTATTAGATAACAGTGTTTTTCAGGGGAAACGGATAAAAATTCAAAAAATAACATATTTATTTGCATCTGTATCCGGATATTTATCTATTTCTATATGTTTACTATGCTGAGTTGTGTTGGATCTTATACCCACAGCGCCTGTATCCGCTTTTCTATAATGCTTTGTTTAGGTTAGGTTAGGTTAGGTTATTTTTTGACCCACACTCGTTTTTCAGTTATCTTAACATGTCAGTTAAGGTCTTCAAATATGAGAAAAACAATTTTAGACCTCAATATTATAGTTAAAGAATCTAATTTTTTCAAAAAAAAGCATTTAATATTAAAGATGGAATTATTGCAGAAACGACGCATTACGAAACGTAATTGAACTGTGCCGAAACTAAATAATGTGCAACAATCATGTAATAAGGACTTTAAATATGCATGAAAATGTTGCAAAATTTACGCATTTCATTGTTTTCCGAAAAATAATGCAAAAATCCGCATTTTCATGGTTTTTATAGATAATATATAAATTTCATAGACCGTCATTTTAGCGCCTAACAATTTCAGCGCCTCACATATTTTTATACTTTTTTAGACACTCTGTTCATATGTAAAACTATATTATAAACTTCGATTGTTAATACGGTATACATAACGTAAAACGACATATTCGATTGAATACTACTAATTTCTTCATAGACATACTGTATAAATTTCCAGGTTATAGAATCGCTTAGCGCTAAGCAGATATCGATAGGGCATAGGTCAGGGATAATAAATGTCAAAACAAAATTTTTCCATCATTAAAGATGGTGCCAAAATTAATTTTTAATATTAAAATTTAAAATTATTTAAATTTATAAAATTATTATATAAAAAAATATAAATGAAAAAAATAAATAACGGCATAAAATTATGTTATATTCAGACAATTTTTTTGCATTTCAATGCTATATTGTTTAAATGTTGCCATAGGATATATGAAATTTGGGCTGAGAAAGAAAATTTTAATTCTCTAGAAATTGTCCATATATACTAAAATACTGTGAAAATGTTAATTGTGCATTAATTGCGAATTAAACTGTGCATAATTACCCTGTGTAAAGACGCATGAAGCTGTTGTCCATGAAAGACACGGCACGAGTGAAATGGGTTTATGCCAATTGGTGCCGGCCAAAGATGCCATCTGAACCCGAAACTTCTTATTTCAGTATAATTCATTTTAATTTGTAAATTACTCACGTGACCACCCATTGATATTCCCGTAATGCATAACGGACCAAAATTCATGCGTTCACACCAATGAAAGAGGGCTAAAGACTCGAGGATTAAGCATCCGCCCATGATAAAGATGTCCGATACATTCTTCAATGATGAACGCTTTTGATCCGCGGGTTTACGACTCCCGTCTTTAGGTATAAAACTTTTAGCTTAACATTTCTTAGCATTAATATTGAAAAAATCAGTTAATTTTAACTATTAATATACTATGCTTTTTATAAAAAAAATTAAAATATTCATTTATTTAATATAAAATTTCATTTCACATCTGATTATTATTGCATTTCATTATATTACTCTTTTACTCAAATATCTATGTATAGAGCTATTTTTGTATACAAAAAGTTCAATTATTCAATAAATATGAAATGTGCTAAAATCATTGTTTACAGTTATGGTAAAAGATAATAATTTAAATAATTCACAATCATGTATTTTTGATGTATGCTAATAATTTGGTGTATAATATAAAATTATCAATATTCATTGAGTATTATATTATATTTTATTTATTGATAATTATGCATATAAAGTTATGTAAAAAGAGTGTTTTAATGCGTTTATTATTAAAACACTCTATTATTATACGACCACAGTCTTAATCATGGTTAATCGCGATATATATTTACCTCTAATTATTAGTAATTTTATAGTATTTCAATGAAAATAGTAACAGAATTAAATATGTCATAAACGAAATTATTTTTATGTAATTTATAGATGTTAATAAATGTATATAATACCAATAATATCGTAATATATACGGATATAAATATAATAATATAAAATATTCAAATATTATATCATGATCTAAATCATTTAAATAAAAAATATCAATAAAAATGTATTAATTAAACAATGGACTCACAAAAAGGATTCTCTAAAAGAATTGATGCGATTTTATACTCTTTCATCAGAGGCTTCGCCATTAATGTGCGCCGTTTCCAATAGAACTGTTATGAGATAATTTATTTAAATATTAAAATGTATGTTCAGTAATGAAAGAGAACTTTTAAGTTATTTTTGTTTTATTAAAAATTTAAAAAGAATTTTAGAATTTTTATATTAATTTATTAATTTTTTATTTGCATTATGTAATGCAAATAAAATATATATATTATTTTTTAATTGTATTTAATTTTAATTATAAAATTTAAAATATGATGCTAAAATAATTATATGGAAAAATATTGCGGAAAATCATGAAACAAATCATGTGAATAAAAAATTAAAAAATCATAAAATAGAACATAATTAAGCATATAATGTCAAAGTTTTAAAATTATCACTTTTATAGTTTAAGAAATAATGAATTTCAAAGTTTGAATATTTTCATCTGTGAGTGTCTCTTTCAGCCTCACTATTTACCATGGAAATTTGTGCCCATGGAACTTTTTATATCTTTTGCTGAGTCTTTCAAAAATCACGAGTTCCATAGGCCGCATTATATAAAAAAATAGTTTTTGTTTTTAATTTCTTAATTTCAGCTATAATTAAATAAATTTTAATGATCTAAAATTAAACTTCAAATATTTGTATTTTTAAAAATTATATACATATTAATGTAATGATGACTTTTGTTTCTTTTACCATTAGAGACTATGCAAATCTTTAGAATTATGTAAAAATCTTAGACCGATCAATGTAAAGATAACAATTTTAAAGCAAAATATTTTCGTTAAAAATTGAAAAATGATAAAAATTCAAATTTAAATGCATGTATTGTATGTGTTTGATAATTTACCGATGATTATATATTATTTTTTTAAAAATTGTAAATTCGATATATTTATCTTATGATAGTGAACATGACTTAAATGTCACTTTTTACAAAAAAAATGAGTATTTTAATAATATTCTAATTTAAGAATTTTTTAGTAATAATTTAAGGTCTAATAACATCTCAAAATAATTATTAAACTTAAATGATATCACAAATTTAATATCTAAATATTTATACACTCTATAAGTTCTGCAAAAAGTATAGTTCAACTTTTGATAGAATATCAAATATTAACTATTTACTGTATGATATACAAATTTTGTTCGATTATTATTTTATAATTAAAAATATTCGAATTTAAAAATCAAAAAATTACTTTTAAAAAATATACATTTTAATAATGGAAATAAATAAAGAGAATATGCGTGTGATTATCTTTTCATTAAAAAAAGAGTATGACCTTTGTCATAATATGATGGTGTCGGTCTTTAGAACATATGCTCATTCTCTTCTTTGTCTTTAGAACACATGACTATGAAAAAATATATTTTAAGTAAAAAGTGACATTTTCTTAAAATTGAACATATCATATTTTTTAAAAAAATTATTGATTTTATTATTAATAAAGAATTTAAAGCACAAAATTTTAAATTAAATAAAATCTAAAAAATTAAAAATGCAAATATGCGCGAAATTTAAATAAAAAATTCAATGTTTTAGTCAATTAAAATAATTAAAAATGCTAAAATTTAACATTAGAATATACATAAAAATTTATTTAATTTTTATATACATTCATAGAATGACGAAATAAATATTTTTCATTATTCATGTATTAACATAATATCGTTTAAATCTTTACTGTGAATGGAAATAATGATACATAAGTATTTTGCATTTGAATTGAATAAAGGAGTAGCATATCGTTACTATATATATTCTGTTAAAATAAGCAATAGCATTAGGGTATTAAATGCAAAATATCTATTATATTATTTCCATAAACTGTAAAAAGAAGGATCATAAACGGTAAATGTAAAATGAATTTACGTGATCACCGGTGCCTGCCAAATGTACGCATAACGGCTTTAGCTGTTTATGGGGCCATTCATTCGGTAATAATAATTGAAAACGTGCGATTCGTGCCTCTTTTGGCACTAAATCCGGTAAATATTGTACCAAAGGACTTAAGAAATGACCCTCATATACACTGTAAAGAGAATTACGCTCAATTCGTGTGTCCAAATAAATGGGATAATTTTCCGGCACTAATTTCCCACATTCAACACGATTCGAAATTATTTTTCGAAATTTAAATATCCTTTAATTGAATTCATTAAAAATATTAATTTTATAAATAAATATATCGATAAAATGTTAGAAAATACTTTTTCATATTTTGAGGATCGCCCCATCCCTTTGTAAAGAATTTCGATAATAAAATGCTTCGATATATGGTGTCGAAACGACTCATGGACGATGTCATTTTTGATTTTAAACATTTAATTTACATTAATGTTTAGTTAAATCGTATTAAATATGATTAAATAATTACATAAATAATAAATATTTATAAATAAAATTTCATTATAAAAAATGATTACATAAAAGTTTATCACTGAAAAGGGTATGATGACATTGAATTTGTTTATCGCTATTTTTGTTCATACGTGAGTTAAATATGTGACTATAGTCACATAAAATCAAAATTCATATTTAATTTTTAATGAAAATATTAATTTTAAATGTAATAATTGTAACGATCGATTAAAATATATAAATATTTAATTAAAAATTCGTATTTAAATCACCATATTAAAGCATAAAAAATTATATTAAAATAAAATTCGCCTCTGTTTTGGCATTTTTCTGTAAATGACATTCAAAAATTCTAATGCTGACATTTTATTGCATTTTTTGCACGTATATTTGCGTGCACTGAACAATCATATTCATATATTTGAATTCATATTAAAGTTACATTTCGGCCTAAAAATAATTCAAATGAAAAGTTAACGCTCTTTTCCATCATCTGTGTGTGTTTATAAATATTTGTGTATAGAGTCATGAAATATTTTTTTAAAAAAATAATTAAAAATTAAAAATATTTATTTATGATTTAATTGTAAATATTATAATGAATTAAATTAATATTTTTTCGTTTTTATCATGGATTTTGGAATTTATTGAATATATTTATTTGAAATTTAATAATTTGTAATTTAATGTTCAATTTCCACATTCAATAAAAAGTTATTTATATTTTCATAAAAATGACATTCATATGTAATATTTAATAATATTTAATTAAAATCATATCATTGTTTATATCATTAATCATAATAATGGCATCATCATCATCGACAAAAAAAGGGGAAAATGACAATGAAACGACGATACACATTGAGATGGTAAAACCTTCGGCCGTCGGATTGAAGCGTTCGGAGGGTGATAAAGTGCTTAAGGCTCTGATCAAATTACAGATGAAATTAAATAATTTACAAACATTTGGAAAAAGCACAGTCCAAAGCACAGTGCCAAAGAATCAGTCATTTTCAATTATTCATAAAAAGGGTGACGGTGATAAATGCAATCATAAGTCTCAAAATGACATTTCAATGAATCGTGGTGATGAATCGATATTAACATCATCAATGAATGAAAAGGAAATTAATGGACATAATGATAATGTCCCAAAAGATAGTAATCGCTATGAATTAATAGAATCGCGTTTAGAGATAATCGAAAAACAATTGCAATATATTATTGGAAATTTATCCGAAAATAATGACCCGAAAATTCATCATCATCCTTCAACAGTGACATCGTCTTCACAAACATTTGAAACCATACCCAAAACAATTGATTCATCACCGAAAATGTATCAATTTTTAGATTTATGTCAACATAATCATATATGCAATAATAATGGGACCAAAAGTAATGTTAAAACACATGAACCCATTTCATTACTTTCGAAATACAAATCAAAGAGTGAATCACGAATACCATTACCATCACCATCACGTCATTATCATTTTCAAATGAAAGACGTACCCTTTTTACTCGGATCGGTATGCACATATCATTTACAAAATTATACTTTATTATGCATAAAATAACAAAATTTTTGCTTAAATCAAAGGCCACACGAAGTCATTCGGTGATCGCACAGATGCAGAATGAAATCGCGAAATTAAAACGGCACAATCCATTGTGTAATCAGATGCCATTCAAAATTAAACACCATAATGATAAAACCGATCTTTTATTGGATCATGAAATTAAAGAATTGCTCTATGATCTTCAGGAGGAACACGATTATTTAACAGAGTAATTTATAAATTTATACATTAAATACAAATTAAGGCTAAAGTTCCGCAGAGTTCCCCAATCGCTATTTACCTAACCTAACCTAACCTCATCTAAATCTGAATATTTTTTATATTTTTTATTGAATATATTAAAAATGTCAATATTGTTAGGTTAGGATTAGGTTAGGTTAGGATAGGTTATGTAAGTAAAGAGTGGGAAACTCTGCAGATCTTTAGCCCAAATTAACATTAAATAAAATTAAAATATATTATTAATTTAACAGAGAAATAAATATGCTGAGAAAAAAGGATAATGCAGCTATGGACAGTTCAGAAAAGGCGCGCATTCAGAGAGAGTCATATTTCCTTTCGCGACGCATATTATCGAAGAAAAAACAAATCTCTGAAATGATGGAATTACACACCCTCATTATGGAAAGAGATTTCATTAAAAAATCTAAATCTAATGATAAACGATCAAAAAATGTGAAATTCATATAAAGGATAATCACCATCACATCCATCAAATAATATAAATAGAAATATAAATACTCATAAATTTACTTAATTTTTTTATTAATTAATTACTATTTTATAATTTCTTTAATTAAATTTTCAATACTATTTTTTAATGAATTTTTAATATAAATTCCGTCCGAATTTTATATTAATGTTAAATATTGAATTTTATAGTATTTAGAAATATGTTATTTTTCAATATCACTAAACACATAAAACTTTTATTCATATATCGTTTTATATATGAAACTAAATCAGTAAATATGTTTAATATCATATTATATCATATGATAACTTAGTATGGTAAAGTTTTATATTAATGTTAATATATTTTAAATGTTTTCTTTAAATAAATTTTTACCTAAATTCTGTAATATATTGCAATGTTAACTTACATAACATTGAAACCACCTTAAGACGGAAAAATTTCTGCTCATGACACTTTCCGTTTTGTAGAGGTTTAAGTGATTATATTAAATTAACAGAATTACTAAAGTAAAGTGATTTTAAATATTTACTAAATTTAATGCAATGTATGGTTAATTCATATGTGCATATGAAACTTACGATCGTTAGAACTGTTTTCTCTTTTTAGGTCTTATACCTTAGGATATAAGGCCTATAACTTTACCAACGAAATGACGTCAGAATCGCGTATATGTCATTCGTAAATATGCAATTATTTTAGTGGAATGCAGTGACGGTATACACAAAAATACTTACTGTTTTTTTCAGTACGTTGGGACACCATGGTTCGTTGTCGTCTCAATAATATATACAGTCTTTGATGAAATTATGTCCTAACAATGAGTAATATTAACAGTACTAACAGGTGGTGTGTCATGGGCATAATTTCATCAAAATAGTGTATAACAGGAGTCGAGTGTATTGAGACGACAAAGAAGCCATGGTGTCCCATCGTAGTGGAAAAAACAGTACCTTTTCCTTACATGTAATATGTTTTGTGTAATCCCCTACATTAGGAACGGAAATGTTTTTCGCACATCTCTATCATTATATCACATGTAACATCACATTTAAATCGATATTTACATTTTAAATTAAAAATGAGACTTAAATTTGATATTTATTTATTTTTAATTTTATTCATCTCAAATGTCATTTTAAACGTAATCATTTAATAATTTTAAAATAAAATTTTAAAAATTTCATTATTTTAGAATGCGGATGATCAATTAATAGATGAAAATCTATTGCTTTTTATTAAATTATATCATTCATTCGATGATCGTATGTAAATATATAATATAAAAATAAAAATTAAATAAAAAATTAATAAAAATTAAAGGCAATGAATTCACTGATCGCGGAATGCTGACGATTGACGCATCGAAAATGAAAGTGTTAAATGTGAAACATCATGAGCTTTCGATTGAGGATATCGCAGCATTAAAAGTAATTTTTAGCATTTTTTCGTTTTAATTTAATTTTAAAATTTAAAAATTAACTTTAAAATTCAGCATTCGTCAGCAAATGGCGGTTATTATTATCTGAGAGCGTCATCTGTTAAATCAGCTGAGGATAGTAATATCATTAAAAGTTCTGAGACATTCATTAAAGCGGTGAGTCATACATTACTCATTTATGCAAAAAATTAAAAAAAACAGAAAATGTGTGTATATACATGTGTATCTCGAGATAAAAGCGCATAAAAATGTAAATATTTTTATTTTAAGTGTTCTCTTTACGAATCGTTTCTTTCGGATATAATCACAGTGTCTTTAGACGTTTCGGGTCACTTTTTAAGCGTGAGTCTTTCGGCATATAATTCTCAATGTGTGCCTATGACTAAAGGATCGGTTCAGTCAAAAATTACATTTAATACGACGGTTAATATAATGCCGACTGTGGTATCACAGGGGTATGTACTAAAATACACTAAAATTGAAAAATTTAAATGTGAATGAAATTAAAGTCCCGACACTCAAACGTATTTGATGCGAATGGAACAGGAAAGGATACAAAAAGTGAATGACAAAAGTGATAACAGATCTTTTTTTGCGAAATATGTAATTATTTTTCATTAATTTTAATATTTCATAATTTTATTTAAATGATTTTTTCAAATTAATGCTTTAAATAGTGGATGTACATAGTGCCCGCCGTTATATTTCTATTAATTTCGAGCGCTGCGAATAATGAGAATCAATCAGGAGGACGATAATGTGTTTATTAATGTAAAATATATTGTGATTTAATTATAAATTTATAAAATATTTTCTATTTTTAGTCATATATAATTAAATAAAATTAATATTAACCGTATTCATATAAATCATATTTATTTCAAATGCTGAAATATAATTTTAAAAATTACATTTTCACATTGAATATGAAAAAACACTTTACGGTTACTTTTTTCATTACATATTTATAGGGTTCGAATAAATTTTATTTTATTCATACATAACAATATATTTGCACACAATTTACACTTTAAATATTCACATTAAATTAAAATAATTATAAATTAGAGGTGAAAACACTTTTTAGTTTCTCATAACTTAGTTTTTAAAAAAAAAAAAAATCTAAAATGAGCTCAAATTTACATTAATTTAATATTAATTTTAATTTAATTAATAAATGACTTATTTTTGAATATTATAGATGTTTAAATTATTATAGTTAAGCACACAAAAATAGAGACATATTGTGGTTTAATTTGCTTAACACTACTTATGTTTTAAAGTATTTATTTTTAAAAATATATATTTTTTAAAACTTTTATTATCATTTAATGTGAGCATAATTAGTTTTTCAACTAACGGCAGGTGAAGTATAATCCCTAAACCATTAAACGCAACTTATAATGTACTAAAAGTAAGTTTATAGTTTAACTTAACTTAAGTTAAAGTTTATTTATTTGCCTTTTAATACAAACAATAAAGGGACGGTATATGATGAGATATTATTTTATTTTTTATAATTTTAATTTTTATACATTTTTATGCAAATTTTTGCATTAATAATATATATTTGCATTTTGAGAATTCATATTTTTAAAGATATACATTTATAGATATACATTTTTGATGCTAAAATATGGTAATGAATTTATTTTTTTATTATAAATAAACTGAATTTTTCAGTTATAAATGGACATATACTATTTAATATCATTATTTAGTGTGATTATACTAAAGCATAACTTTTATAAATATAAATAGCACATGAATAAGGCAATGCATAGAAATATTGCAATGTACTCCAATATACTATTTATACATATAAAAATTATGATTCAGTTTAATGAAAATTTTAGCACAAAATTTTCTTATTTTTATATTATCGATATGATTAATGTTAAAATTTTATTTTAATATGTTTAATTTGAAATTCGAATATTAATTTCCAAAAAAAGTTATACAAAAAAACTTATCTTTTATTATACGATAAAATAAAAATATTAATATAAAAAGTGATAATAATAAAATAAAATAATAAAATATTCGCTTTTATTAAAGCTCTAAAGTAAATGAGTTTTTATTATAATATGAATAAAACTCATAAAAATCAACTGTTAAAATGTGTGAGAAATTTATTTAAAATATTAACTATTAACAGATGCATTTAATTTTCATAATGAAATTAATATGAATGAATGTTTCTCATTTTTGTTAATTAATTTTTGTTTATTAATTTACTCCGATTTCCCTTAAAAAGACTGATCGTATAATGGTGATAAAATAATAAAATGAAAAACGCATTATATAATGAGAGTTTTTGTATTACATAACTCTGTATGTTAATAAAATGCAATATTTAATGAGAATTTTAGCCCTTAATTATTATATGACTGCAGTCTTTTGCATTGAAAATTGGAGTATATTATTATTTAAAATGACGTTTTAAGTGATTTTTAATAAACATTCAGAGGTAATTTAAAAGATGATTAATTGATTGTGATGTGATTGAGTGAGAGATTTGGAGAGAGCTGAGGTGTAATTTCACAGGAATTATTTGGACATCTGATGTTAGACTGTGTGCGTCTGTTTTGAATGAAGAGTCCGCTGATGCTTAATAATTCCTGACGCCGCACATCTCTCAGATGCTTTTGACTGATGATGCATTTACATAACAATCGTCTTAAAGCGTCACGAAAGTCTTTCATGTGAAAAGCGTATAAAAATGGAGATCCTAAACTGTTGAGATGCGAAAGAATAATAAAAGTGTCCAAAAGAAGAGGGGGCGGGGGTCTGCATTTGTGGCAAAATGCCTGAACGGTATTAACAGTGTAAAGGGGTATCCACGAAAGCATAAAGAACACGACGATAACGAACAGTTTCTGAGCCTTTTTCACCTCTCTTCGGCTGAAGAGCGGCGAAAGCGGTATCTTTATCCGTCGTATATCTGTCTCTTTAGATTCATGCGTATTTTTTAATGCATTTAATGATCGTGCTTTTGACATATGCGATGATGTCGCGTCATAACCGCTGTAATTATCAGATGAGTAATTGATTGTGCTTTCAAAGCTGTTACTAGTTTCAAAGCTGTTACTAGTATCACTTCTCGAGTTACGAAAGTGACTTTTTCGCGATAATCTTCGTACTGTCGCCACACCATAATGACCGTTAGGAGCAGACTCAAATGTTGATATTTGACGTAACTGCAGAATAACAATAATAATGTTAAGTTTACTAAAGTGAGTAAAACTGAAGCAAAGAAAAGTATGCTCTGCGAATCTCATGCTAATCTCTTTTAATTATAGTGTGACACTATTCCCGTGTGACTTTTATATAAAGGAACATATCCAATAATTTAGTTTTATTAATATTACATGCATTTCAATTGAATGATATTAAATAAAAACAAATATTTGTTAAAAGGAAACCATCGAAATAATGCTATTTTTATAGGTTTATAACTAAAATGTTTAGAAAGTTTTGCATTTTTTATTTTTAAAATTTAATTAAAAATTTAACATAAATAAAATTATGAAAAACATTGTAACGTTTACTTTTATTAAATTCTAAGATTAAAACTAAAATATTCTAAAAATAAATGTTGAGATGGATAATGCATTCCCAATTCTCATGTGAATAATATATTAGAGTAAATGGCATGATCATGAATATTAATTGCAATGGAATTTGCTCATGAATTTAATATAAGTATAAAGCATTCCAAATTATTTTATACAAATATTATATAAAAATTTATTATTGGCCTATAATTGAAAATAAGTTTCAAATTCAATATATTTTATAGCTCTACCTTTTGTTGTAAATATATTAAAATATATAGAGTGTAACGAAATTACCTGAACACCCTTTTGCAAAATAAAAATTTGACTTTTAATTTATTTTTTCGGCATTAATTAATAAATTTATTTTACTTATTTTGTTGTAAATTAAAAATATAGACATTAATCTATAATATTTAATAAAAAAATATATTTAATTTTTTTTAAATACAAAAAATTGGTCATTAATATATTGATTATTTTATAAAAATATTATATAACACATCAATACTAAACACGTCTTTAATTATAGCATATGTAAAATCTGTCAGAACGGAATCACGATCTTTTGCCATTATATTAATCCCTTTCATACCCATGTGCTGACGAAAATTACAAATTTAAATATGAAACGTTATTATTTCGATTTAAATATTATTATAATTAAAAGTTAAGGAATTTATAATTTAAGGGGAAATTTTAAAATAATTAATACGCTTTTAATCTTTTGTGTCCTTTAAGCACTTCGAATAATGTTAATTGTATATTTTTTGAATATCCCATAGAAATATAATAATTATAATTAAAATATTGCGGATGACACAATTTTCACTTTTATGCCCTGAAATTTTTTATATAATTTAGATTTTTAATTCAGAATAATTTTTTGGTACTAACAATATATGTATATATATATATATATATACACTCTGTTCTCGATTTTGGCATCACTCGATTATGGCAATTTCTTGATTATGGCAACAGTTTTAAAA
>JAQIXB010000364.1:0-19057 GCA_034697405.1 Mesoplophora pulchra | reverse complement strand
TACTGTAATGAATTATGAACAAATCATAAATTAAAATATTAAAAAATTAAAAATATACATATATCATTTGTATATATTTAATAAAAATTAAAATATTAAAATATTTTATTTAAAATTAAAAATTTATTTTAAAATTATTTTGAATATGTTTATACAGAATGAGCCAAATAAATTTGATCCGAAGTAACAATGTATGTATGTATATAAATGCGCATAAATGTTTGTATACGGATACACCGTTTTGTTTTTATAGATTTTTTAGGACGGGTGAGTATAGGGGGGCCTAAGATAGGGGGTCTTATATCTTAGGGTAATAACTGTCCTTTGCATTTTTAAAGAGCATCTCGAAATGTGATTGTGTGCTATAATACCTCACACTGTTTATGTTTATTTGGTACATACTGTAAAAAGCGCAATAAAATATACATCGCATTTTAATTTAAGGATTATTTATTAGTAATTCATTAAAATGCATTATAATAAAATTTATATTTAAATTTTAATATTAAAATTAATAAATTTAACATTTATTATTATTGTGCATTACAATTGTAATATTAGAATATAACATTTTAATATTAGAATATAGTTAATGTGTATTAATAACTAATTAATGATAAATTATGTAAAAGATTTTATTGCCATAATTAAGATAAAAATCCAAAGTTATAATGTCAAACTTTAGTGATAGTAAAGGCTTTAATTGTCCATTGAAATATGAAACATTTAAAAATTCATAATGAAATTTGAATTTTAAATGATATCATTTTCAAAAATTAATTTATAAATATTAATATATTTTCACACTCATAATATAGTGCTAAAGATAAAGGCATATGAGAAATATATGTGCACATAAAAGTTTTATTTCTATTTTTTGTGCATAAATCTAAAATCCATTTATGAATACATTCATAAATAGTATTAAAATGTATATAATTAATAATTCATTTAAAATTTCTCAATAATATTGTGCATTCAATACAATGACCGCTTTTACCTTAAGCTTTGCATTATCAATAGCATTACGCATATGCATTTACATTTGTTTAGTGTAAAACTGAAGTAACTTTTCGCATAAACTGTTAATCCGCAATTGAATATCGTTATTATTCTCTGCGATTCTTTTAAATTCGTGTGATATGTTTACATTAATCAATTCTGATGTTAATGCATTCGAATTGCTAATGATAAATTCAATTAAAGTTAAACTGTTCTCAACTATCTCCAGAGGAATGTCTCTTAAATCAAATGAAAGACTTTTGAAAAAGTGCTGAATATAATGGCACAGACGGTCTTTAACTAATTGTGATTCAATTTCACTATTGATATGTATAATTATTAAGTTAAGTGATATGAGAGACTCATTTTGCATTAATGTGTGTTCAGAGTTAAGCATTTCACATAAATATTTAATTCCGAATGTGCGCACGATATGTATGATTAATTCCTTTTTATTTACATATGTAATGATCCATGATAACAATCGTTGTGCCTCTGAACGAATCCCGATCGGATCTTCACCTAAACACAATGTCACAATGCGCTTCAAAAGTATATCATTATCTGCTAAATATTGTGCGACTTTTTCTATAAAATATTCAATAAAATTATTATATTAATAAAATTTTATTAAATTTTATTAATTCATTACCATTTTTATGCGTGAGAATCCTCAATGTTCCCAATAACTTAAATACAATGGGAAAATCATAATCTGATTGTGTCATATTTATGAGAATGTCCAATAATCGCATGTCTTTGCATAGAATTAATTTATTTTCATCTAAAATTTTAAAAAATACGTTTAAATTTAAATTTAAATTTAAATTAAATGAATGTAATTAATTACAGGGAATGGCGATATTACGAATCGTCGAAAGGATTGCGTGATTCAAAACAATATCATCATTCATATATTTTGATAAAAGATCCATTAATTTAATATGAACACATTTTTCATTCACTAATTTAATACATATTTCATCTGAAAAATAATGTTTATAAATAAATTTAACATTTTAAATAATTATTATGACATAATAAACTCTGTAATAATAGTACCGTTTCGGGCAAAATTTCCAATGATTAAAACAGCAGTGGTGATATGTTTTGGATCCGATGATGATATCCATTCAATGGCTTTATTCAGCACTTTTCCATTGCCATTTTCATACATAAACGACATACTTTTGTCATCAGTAAGAATCGTGACAATAAAATCGCGCATTAATTTTTTAATATCATCATTATTTTCATCACAAATCATATCGACAATCGTTTGTGGATAATTATTTTCACTGACAATTGATTTACATTCATCGGATTCGCATAAAACACTAATAATTTCCAATATTTTTTCAGCATTTTCTTCATTTCGATCATTATTATTTAATGATCTTAAAGAGAGTGTACAAAGATCATGTAATATGTTATTCTTCGAAAGTGCACTTTTGCCCGATGATAAATCAGTAAATGAATGGAGAATTAAAATACAATGATATACGGATACATTATCTCCATTTAAATGCCTTTTGAGATGATCAATCAATAAATTGACCGCACCATTGTCAATGGCACATTCCAATCCCTGATCATAGTCATTCGTGAGGTTTAATAAACATCCATATCCTATCGAATCAATCATTTCATCATTTTTATCATTCGAATTAATCACTGATTTCAAAAGTGACAGTAATGTCTGAATACCGTTTTCGTTCAGAATTATTAATCGTGCGGTATCTGATCATTAATATTTTATTAATTTTTTAAATAAAAAATAATTATTTTACCATTATCATAACATAGGTTTCCGATCGCGCGTAATGACTGATAAATTATGCGTGAATCATCACTTTTTAATGATTTTAATAAATTTTTAATTATTTTTTCATCGGATAATGATTTGCGAAATGTTTCTGCGGAAATATTTTAATTTTTTTATAAAAATTCATGATAAATATGTTTATAATTACCATTTTTGGATAATTCTGCAATTAATTGACAGACCAATGCTTTAAGAGTATTATTATTATGATTAATTATTTTACAAAATTTTTCAATCATTTCATAATCAATAAAATTATGTTTTATTTCATTCGAATCTTTATCATGATCATTATCTAATGAATTAAAATCATAATTAAAATTTATAAATATTTAAATTATATATAAATTACTCAATGAATTAATCCCTTTATTTATTATCATTATTAATTCATTATCAGATTCTTCATCATCAAATGAATGCACTTTTATCGTTTCCATTAAATGATCTGAAAAAATATTAAAATATATTTTATCATTAAAAATATCAATGATTTTAAATTAAAAATATTTACCCATTTTTAGAGCTAAACTTTTAACATAAAATTAAATTAAAAAATAAAAAATAAAATAAAAAATCATTTAAATTAAATAAAACATCATATTTCTATGAAATAATTAATAATTAATAAATAAATGAATCCATATTTACAATGAAATTATCGATCGCATTTTTTACAAATGTTTAATGTTTAAAAACGTCATTTATATTATAATGTAAAAATGTTATCATTAAATTTTATATTAAATTATGTTTATTTTAATTAAACACATTTTTAATTATATTTAATTTAATCTGACATTTGATTTGATAAATGTAAAGACATTAAATTTAATTAAAAAACTAATTTTAGTGAAAGTTTTAATGAAATCATTTCAAACGTTATGTATGTAAAAGTGATACCCATAAATAAAGGCATTGATTTTACACGTGTTTTTTTGAAATTTTTTAATCATAATCATAATTAAAACGTAATTTAATTTTAGAATAAAATGGATTCGGATCATGGTGATGGCGTTTTAAGTGTCAATGAAAATGAGAAAAAAATCATCGGTCAGATTGAGGTTCATTCATTGCAATTTTCATTTTTAAAAATAAATTTATATTTTTATATTTTAAAAAATGATAATTTTCTAAATATTTACAGTATTATTTCGGAGATATTAATCTTCCGTCCGATAAATTCCTAAAACAGGAGATTGTTAAAGACAATGGATGTGAGTATCATATGAATATATTAAACGAAAGGTTTTAAATGTTAAAAATATTGAATATTAAAGGGATTCCGATTGAGACGCTTTTAACATTCAAACGTTTGAAGGCACTGACCACAGATCGTGATATCGTTGTGAATGCACTTAAAAAGTCCGATTCAAATCTGATTGAAATCAGCGATGACCGCACTAAAATGCGAAGAAATACCGCAAAACCTTTACCCGAAATTAATGCTGAATATTTACAGCGTTTAAATGAAAGGACTGTTCATGTGAAAGGCTTTCCTTTGGACATCACTCACGAGGATTTAATGAAATTCTGCTCTGAGTATGGGAATGTCCAATCACTTTCGATGCGTCATCATTTTAAAACAAAAAAATTTAAAGTAATATTTAATATGAATTCATTTTCTATTTTTTAATTTAATCATTCATTTTTTAGGGATGTATTTTTGTGGTTTTTTCCGAATCTGAAGACTCTGAAAAAATGTTAAAATCCGATGATTTCAAATATAAAGACATTGATCTTTTGCGAGAAAATAAGTGAGTGATGAATGAATATATTTTGCATTTTAATTATTTCATTGTACTTTATTCATGTATTATTACAACGAATATATTCAGCGCTTTTATTATGTTAAATACTGATTAATTTAAAAATTTAGAGTTCAATATTTGGAGAGAAAAAAGGAAATTTACGAAAAGAGAAAAAACAGAAACACAAAAAAAGAGAAAAATGAATCGGATGAAAATGGCGAAAAAAACGACTCAAATATTGAATCACAAAATAATGACGATAAAAGTATTGACGAAGAATCGGATGATGAATCCGAAAATGGCGAAAAAGTATTAGAATCTCCGATTAAAGTTATTGGCGCTATCATCAAACTCAAAGGCGTTCCTAAAGACACACATTTCAGTAAAATTAAAGAGACATTTATGCATCACGGAAAAGTCGTTTATGTCGAAAGTGTTAACGACAATTTAGAGGTATGAAAACGCTAAAATTCTTATGATTTTTATTTTGAAAATATTTTAGAGTTTTGTGAGATTCGGCGATGAAAACGGTGCAAAAACGGCTCTCGAAAAAGCAAAAATTGCAAATGAATCATCAGATTCATCAGATTCTGAAATTAAAGTCGAAATCGATGGTCACGATGTTACTGCAGAGATTCTTAGCGGTGATGCGGAAAAAGACTTTTGGATTAATTTGAACATTGTAAAAAATCAGCATAAAACTGATAGAAAATCGTATAAAAGAAAAGGCAGAAAAGGATTTTGGATGAGTATGTTCACTCATTTTTTTTTATTTTTTTTATTTTTTTTATTTTTTTATTTATTTATTCTTTTAATAAACAGAATTAAATAATTTTCTCTTCAAACACATTCATATAAAAATGCGTAATTCAGTATGCTGTATACTGCACTATACTGTACGT
The DNA here is from genome assembly GCA_034697405.1 of Mesoplophora pulchra. Taxonomy (NCBI): domain Eukaryota; kingdom Metazoa; phylum Arthropoda; class Arachnida; order Sarcoptiformes; family Mesoplophoridae; genus Mesoplophora; species Mesoplophora pulchra. The sequence continues at coordinate 13,577 of JAQIXB010000364.1, read as the reverse complement.
TCAGACTTAAGGTTTACTCAGTGCAGGCGCCAGTGCGTTGTTTGTTTATAATGATTTCGCATATAATAGCACTGGCGCCCGTACTGAGTAAACCTTAAGCCTGAACGTACTGTACAATAGATGCGGCTTCCGATTACTTAACGGGAGTGACGTAAGCAATCACTATTTAATGTACGGTATATACAGAAATAATGTTTGTTATTATGCATAAATATTAAAAACGGTTATTTTATTAATCATATGTTATTGTATGCCGCTATTACTATTTTATCATTTAGTATTATTATTGTATTGTTATTTCTTTATATAGATTTGGTTAGGTTAAGTTAGGTCAACGGGGAAACTATGGTTAGTTTAAAAAAGAAAGAATAAAATCAGTAAAACTAAATAATCATAATATATACAGAGCAATACTGTCATCTATAACTATGATAATATGAAGGGAAAGGCTCAGTCTCTAGTATTAGTTAATGTTTTTAATATTTATGCATAATAAACATTATTTTTGTACATACCGTACATTAAACAGCGATTGCTTACGTCACTCCCGTTAAGTAATCGGAAGCCGCATCTATTGTATAGTGCATACTGCATACAGTATACTGAATTACGCATTTTTATATGAATGTGTTTGAAGAGATGGTCTATTCCCAAAGTATCCCTAACTTCCCATGGAACTTCCATTGGAATGTTAACTCAGTTTTTCATGCTTTTGCGGGTATCCAATTTTCTCACGTTTCTTTGACTTAGAGTTAGGCCCATATTCTATATGTATTACATAATGGAGTAATAAAATCAATTTTTATATTTTAATTTAATTTAATATTTACAGAAAATAGAAATAAAAAACGGCGTCCGAATGAAAGCGGTGATGCATCAAAATAATTTAAAATATCATTTAATTATAATTTACATGATTCATTTGATTTGAAATTTGCAGACATTCATTTTTTATTCATATTTAATATTTCGATTATTTCTTAAATTTCTTATTTATGTTATTATGTTTAATAAAATATTTTAAACATCCATTGACAGTCATAAAATTGTTAATTATTGTATGGGAAAATATTAAAATATATGTATGTTTATAAAAAATAAACATTTTTAATTTTGAGTTTTATTATTTATATATATTACATCATTGTGATGGAATATTTATCATAAGACAATTGCAAAATGCGACCCTCTAATTCCTGATTCAATTCTTCGACATTTTTCATATTTTTTACAAAATTTTTAACACAAAAATTAGACATATTATATTATTGTTTAATGTGCATTTAAACTTTTTATTGTTAATAATGAAATAGCGGGCGATTAAATTTGTTTTTTTATAGTGAATACCCCTGTATTTGTATTAAGGTTAAAACTTAAATATTGAAAATTTCTTAAATTATTTATTTAAAATGCAATTAAATAATCATTTTTAAATATTTGCATTTTTATTGCTGATGCCCGTGACGCGTTATATGACGTCATAAGCATTGTTAAATCGTGGGACTATTAATGTTATTAACAAAAGTTTATATTACACATGAGTATTATTAAATGATTTTATATAATATTCATATATATATTAATATTTGGTATTAGTATTGTATATATGATTTCTTTATATTAATTAGGTTTGGTCAGGTTAGGTCTATGGGGAAAGCATGGTTAAGATCTTAAAAAGATAAGAATCAGCAAAACACGTGCTTTGTTCAGTATGTATATCATATGGATATAAAAGAGAATGATATAATATCCATAATCATAATAATACACATCTGTAAATAATATAAACAAAACATTAATGGATAATCTCATATCGTCATATAACGCGTCACGGGCATCATCAAAAAAAGAGCCAAATATTTTGCATGAATGTCTATATTTTTAATTTTTAACAAAATATTTTTAAAAAATTAAATAATATATCGAATTAAATCTAAAATATTAAAACGCTCAATTTTTAAATATCCCTTAATTTAGCGACACTCTGTATATATTATTCTAAAACAGGAACTGTTATATACAATAACACTGTATATAAAACAGGAACATATTTATGTATAATATTTTAAAGTTTATTTATTTTTAATAATTATAATTATACTAAAAATTAATGCATAAAAGTGCTAAAATGAGATAAATGTTTTATAAATGTTTTTAATTAAATTCATCACTTAAAATATGAAATTATAATTCTATGGATATAATGGAAAATGATTTAATTTAAACATTAATTTTAATATGTATATAAATAGCATATACAAAACTGGTTATAAATGAGAATATATAAATAAAATGCATAAAATTGAACCCAATAAAAAATGCTATTATAATAGTGATTAATATAAGTAAATCAATAATATTATATAATATATTCACACATTATATTATATGATAAAAACATGTTTTATAAAATGAGGAATTCAATGCCAATATAAAAGGTCAGTTACGTTATGTTATTACAGGAATACACTGAATCAGAATGATCCACAAAATTTTCAGGTGTAACCATGTTTCGCCTCAGGGAAAATTGACGATGAAATAATATAAAACTTACATAACTAGTATATTTGAATAGTATAACTCTGTTATAACTCAGTTATAAGTATGTGCACATATATTTAATTCTCAGGCCATTTTAAACTAAAATATATTCGAATTATGAGCATTTGGGTCAACTTTAGTCACTTCAGTCTAACTTTTCAAAGCTTTGAATTATTAGTTTTTATGTGTTTTCAATAACAAACTATTCTCTGAAATATCTATTAAAATTTCAATCTTTTATTTCTATAATAAAATATTAAATTATTAATATTTAAAATGATTGAATAATTTAAAAATGCATTTTAATAAAAAAAAATTTAATAATATTTAATGTGTGAAATTAAAATGAATAAATAAAAAGAATGTCGAATTTTGAAAAATTAAAGCGTTCATTATTAAAAAAGAATGAACTGTTCGAAGACGATGAATTTCCAGCATCACAATCATCAGTGTTTTACCATCAGAAACCACCGTTTCAATTCATATGGAAACGTCCAAAAGAGATATGTTCAGACGCCACTTTTATTTCCGATTCAACGGTCAATTGCTTCAATGTCGTTCCGGGAAAAATCGGTACATATCCCTTATGTCTTATATCTTACATTTAAATTTTATTTAATATAATATTATGCTTTAAATTTATTTTCAAATTAAATATTTTAAATTTATTTTAAACGTAATGTTTGTTTATTTTAAAGGTGATGTTTGGTTTACTTCAATTATTGGATGTTTGAGTATAACAAAAGGATTGTTCTATAGAGTGGTACCCGCAGATCAGAGTTTTAATGATGATGAATATGTTGGAATGTTCCGCTTTAGAATATGGTAATTATAACTTTTTTAATAAAAAAATATTTTATTTTTAATCAAATATTTGTTGTTTTTTATTTGCAAAGGTGGAATGGAGAATGGCAAGAAGTACTAGTTGATGACAGACTGCCGACAGTCAATAATAAACTTGTTTTTGTCCATTCAATTAATGGTGACCAATTTTGGACTTCACTTTTAGAAAAAGTATTATTATAAATAAACAAAATTAGTATAATAATGATAATTATTAAATCTTAGGCATACTGTAAATTGCATGGTTCATATGAAGCACTTAAATATGGAAATTCTTTAGATGGTAAATAATTACTCAATAATTATATATTTGTGTTTTAGTAATTGTGTTTTTTAATTATATACTTAGGTTTAGCTGATTTAACGGGAGGAGTTTCAGAATCGATTAGTATCAAAGACCCGACACGACTCTGTGAAGTGTTAAATAACATATTAAGAATGACATCGATAGTGACGGCCGTCGTCCAACAAAGTTCAGTGCCGAAATCATCGCATTTTCAAAGCAATAATTGTGAGCGTCTCGCGAATGGCATCACTTTTAACACGAATTATCGTGTGATGACAGTGGAAAAAGTTGAGACCATCGAAGGTGACATCATACAATTGGTTAGACTCAGGAATCCCTTAGGACTTTCCACTGATTACATTGGATCATGGAAAAAAGACGCACCCGAATGGGACCGTGTATCTGAAGAGGAAAAATCGCGAATTAATTTGAAATATTTAATCGAAGGAGAGTTTTGGATGACATATCATGACTTTGTTAAAACATTTTCCGTCTTAGAAGTAATACATTTAGATGCGGAAACTAGTAGAGATGAACCTAGTTTACGCGGACGTATACCATGGCATATGAGACTTCTTCGGGGATATTGGAGAAAAGGTATTTCTCTTTATAATTATTATTTAGAAATTCATAAACATTATCATAATGAATAATTTAAAAGTTTTGCACATTAATTATAATAAATTATTTCACAATGCCCAAAGCATAAATTTAATTTTAAATTATTTAATTTATAATTTTAATAAAAGCATTTAATTAAACACTTAATGTTACAATAACATTAAATGCTTAAGTAACATGATACTTAAATAAAATTATCTAAAATAAGTATAATAATTACTTTCATTTAAAATTATAAGGATAATGTGAAATTTGAAACTAATTAGTTATTAATTAAAAATTATATTTATTTTCGTGATTATACATTAATTTCGTTTTTTAATTATGAAATTGTAATAGAATTTAATTATCTTTTTACTCTAATAATTCATAGTTCATTTTGTGAATTACTTATATTTGTGGATGCGCGTTAATAACAGGAAAACTTTGAAAAAGTTTTTCTTTTATATTAGTATTGTGCATGAAATACTATCATATTGTAAGTTGTTATTTCATGCCCCAAAGTAGTAAAAATGGTAGATGCGTATTACTTATAATTGTAATTATACTGTTATTCTTTAGTAATAAATATATATAATTTTGTATTTAATAATTTTTAAAATTAATTAAACATTATTTATACAAGTTAATTTTACTTTAATTGCTATACATAGTAATTACAATCAATATTTGTAAGAGATATTTTGCACTATAATTGGAATATGAGAATCTAAAAAATTGACGAAAATTAGTGCTTTTTGAGATTTATGCTTTTTTCTGCCTTTTTTGCGATTTTAAATGCTTTTTTTAAATCGACTATAAAAATTGGCTTTAAATTTAGGTCTATTGTAATGATATAACCTTTTACGTGAGTTCACCTAAGAATTGTTTTTGAAAATTATTAACATTAAACAAATATGATTATGATAATTATATTTATAATTAAATATAATAAAAAAATTAATTTTCTATTAAAGGGGTTACAGCGGGAGGATGCCGGAATCATCCTGAAACTTTCCATATAAATCCAAAGATTCAGGGATTAATTTCGGATGACGATGAAATTATCGTATGCTTAAATCAGCATTCATTACTCGACACTAAAGTTATTGGTTTTACCATTTATTGTACCTCAGGAATTGGAACTGATCATAAATTAAATAAAACATTTTTTAAGAAAAATAAATCACTCATTAGTTCACAATATACAAATAGTAAATATGTAGTTTTACGAACATTGCTTCAACAGGGAACATTCACTATATTGCCAACGACCTATGAACCGGGACAGGAGGGATATTTCTCACTGAGGATCTATTCAGGAAAACCTGTTAAGTTAAAATTCATTGATTGTACTTCGACCGTATTGAAACCCGCCATAACAAAAGCATCAGCATCTTTCGATCAAAAATTCTCTCAGTATGAGGCTCTATTCATGCAACTTTCAGATGAAGTACTAAATTATGTTTACTTAAAATTTCATTGAAATAAAATTCAATTTTCTTTTATGTTTAGCATAAAACAATAAATGCATTCGAATTGCAAGAACTACTAGAAGCATGTCTGCCAAATGACTATGTCAAATCATGTGCCACCTTAGAAGTTTGTCGTCAAATTGTTTCGACATTAGATGTAAGCTAATCAACTATTTTATTAACTAGCAAGCATTAAATTTAATTTTAAAAATTTTAATTTTATATTTCATACTTTTCTAATAAAAATTAAAAAATGTTTTTTAATACTAATTTATAAATATGATTTAAGGCGAATTTAATTTTTAAATATCAATTACAATTAAACTTATAGGTTGTTTTTTAAATAAAATTTAATGCTTGCTAGTTAATATAATATATAAACATTTTTTATGATGTGATGATTTGTATATGTACTAAACCAAATGACATATAATTAAAAGTAATTTAATTTTAATTTTTTTGTAATTCTTACAATTGAACAATTTTCATTGTCATGCTCCGATTATTTTTAAATTTAATACACTAGTTAATTAAGTTATTTTATGTTTAAGTTATTTAATTGATTAATGAACATTTTATGAACATCTTTAGCTGTTAAATTTTCCGAAAAATTTAAAAAAAATTGAGAATGAATATGTTAAAAAAAATCCTATATATTAACGATTCGGGGTCCTCACAAAGGAAACTCTTCCATTGTCAGTATGCTATAATTGTTAATGATTATAAAAGTTTATAAAAAATGTCAATAGAATCAAATTACAGTAAATCTTTAGAAATTTGAAATCTTAAGGTGAATCCATGTACGATATCTTAGTATATATAATACGAAATAATAATTATAAATCATAAGAAATAATGATCGTAAAAAATTGCATTAAAAATTAAATGTATGATTACGGAATATCATAAATTATTAAACATTAAAAAAGTCAAAGCTCTTATCTTTGATATTTAACGTTAAAAACTATTCGCAAATTTATGTGACATCTAAAAAATGCATTATGTATTTTATAAATGTAATAAAAAAATTAAAGGGAATGTTAAATATTTTTTAAAAAACGATTAATACATAAATGTTTTTTAAAAAGTTCAATGGCTATGGACGACTCAGATATTGTGATTATAGGAATATAATGTGCAGTCTAAGGAATTGGCAAAACACTTTTAAGAATCACACAAAAGGAACGACCGGAATATTAAGAGCTGAAAAACTATATGATGCATTATATGATATCGGTAATTATTTGAAATAATAAATTCACAATTAATTAATAATTTTGTATTAAGAAATTATTTTAACTTTAAATGTATTCAATTATAGGATTTCAATTGAGTTCAGATATACTTTCATTACTAATATTGAGATATATGAGAAAAGACGGGACTCTTCGTTTTGGCGATTTTGTGTCATGCATTTTACATTTAATCGTGTCTTTTACCATATATGAAAAAAAAGATCCGTTACAAAATGGATATATCAAAATGACAATGGCAGAATATTTAAAAGTATCTCTCAGTTAATATTTAAACATGAATTTAAAATGGTTATTTTCTTAAAAATTTTAGTAAATTATTGTTATTTATTTTAATAAATTATTTATTATCATCTGCAAATTGTATCAAATAAATATCATTATATTTCAAAATATAATTTGTATTTTATTTTATAAAATTTAAAGTTAAGTTAAAGTTCAACAGTAACATTAGTATACAGAGGTTCATTTTTCAATGATATTAATTTATACGTTAAATCGTTGATACCATCACTTTCGAATCTTTCATTACCATGTTTTAGTAAACGATTTCTTTCGGGATTCGGATCACTTTTTGTATGTTTAAGCATTATGCATCGCGATATATGAGAATCCCATCGCATGATGTTCATGTGTTTATGTTTAATGCGATTATAGAGGTCATCGTCTTCACCGCCCCATCCCTTAAATGCATTGGAAAATCCATTTATTTGTTTATACCGTTCCTTCGTTAGTGCGATCACACCTCCGACTAAATTCGGATATATTAATATATATCTAAATATATCTAAAGACGAACACAGATGCAATGGTGAATCGGCACATGAATATATTTGATTCTGATTAATCGGTATTATATCGACATCGTGAAGAATATAACAGCAGTAATTATCCTGTTTTAGTGATTCAATAAAACCGATATTAAACAATTTCCCTCTGTTAAAAGCACCATTTCCACTCTGTTCGATCACAAACACTCTGTAATCAATTAATTGTGCACTAAGAAATGGATGAATGTGCTGAAGAAACAGCAGTAAATGGGTCCATCGATTGCGATATGGGATTATAATGGCTATTTTCTGACGCGATATGCAATGCTCTGGTAAATGACGTCCGCCGCTTTTTATCGAATAAATCACGGGCATTAATTCCATAAATGACATATTCACATATGATACATAATTATAATGTGATTCTAAAGGACAAAAATCATATATCATATAAATGGTTTTTCATATTTATATCGAACACTTTTATGGGTCATCACATTTTATATATTTATTTTTCATAATTATAATTAAAATATATATTTAATTTAAAAAAATTAATTTTAAATAATTTTTTAAAAAATAAATTTAAATTAAATATATTTTTAAAATATAATAATAAATTAAAGATGTTTTTAAAACCCACAAAAGTCGTTTATTTAATAAAAGAGCATAAATGCCTAAATTTGGAATGAGCGAAGGACATAATGACCATTGATTATCATGTGACGATGATGATGGACATTGAATGAGGTCATTATGAATGTTATTTATCGTTAAAAATCCATCACTGATCCCATTCCAATATAACAATGGCCATAAAAAGCATAAAAATATATATAATAATAATGTCAATTCACACGTTTCAAAACTTTTCATGTGAAATGATCTCTTAAATTTCACCATTATAATATACCATTATAATATTACGATTTTTTCAATGCATTTATTTAATTGAATTTTAAATATTTATAATATTAAAGTACAGATTATAAAATGTAAACATTGACATGTGTGTAATAATGATACAGTGAAACATATGTATAATGTACGTTTTACTTAATAATTATTGTTTATATGTTTATATTAATAATAAATATAATATTAAATATAATAAAAAATAAAACTCAAAATTCTTCTTTTGTTTAAAGTCATATTTAATCTCTTTTTTGAGCAGAATTTTAATCATAATTTTTAACATTTTAATTTTGATGCATGTTTACAATAATGAGTTTTTACTGTATATTTATAATGAAATAATGTTTTTTACTTAATTTTAAATTAAAATTTTTAATGTTTTTATAATCAGATATATGAATGTAATTCTCAATTTTATTATTTATTTTACTTTTTTATATGATTATTTTTATTAAATAATAATGAAATTTTTAAAATAAAAATAATTATTGCATTTTTTGTAATAAAAGAAATGCTTTCAAAATGATGATAATAAAAACTTTACTTAAATTTTCAATAAAATCCATAAAAATGACATTATTTATTTTTTATGAGAAATTATTAAACATATTTTAATATATTATAAATTATAATATTCAATACGCATGTAAAAATTGCAGTGTATATTCGGAATGTACTCAGTTAACGACCGCACGTCATAAGCGTTATTTCATATTTTTGGAATGTTCTCATATAACAGCGTTTATATTACATCATCGATATACCTCAGGTTATAAGATTGGGTATTATAGTGAAAGTTGAATTTAACGCTAAAAGTGTATTTTATTGTTAATGATTTGAACCTAAACATGCGCATATCATGTTTGTATTAAAATGCATTTTTAGCGTTAAAATCCACTTTTATTGTATATGCGAATTTTCAAATGCATATTTTAAATGTTTAAAAAATGATCTGACCCGTGATAAGACCCCACAAAAAAATGAGAAAACATAAATTATGTAAATACCTATGGTAATTACATAATTTGTTAATAATGATAATTACCTAATACTTATGGTAATTGCTTACGTCACGCCCTTTAAATAATCAGTAACTAAATGAATAATTTTTTAATAAAGCAAAAAAAGAACTTTTTTTTGAAAAAGTGTTTTTTTCGAAAAAAAATCTGCTTAAAATTTGACACTTTAATAATACAGTATTTTGATGATATTATGTCCAACAGCTGATTGCATGTGCAATACAAACAGTAATAACAAAGGGGCGTGTCATGGACATAATATCGTATAAATACTGTATACACAAAAGCAAAATGTGTTCATATACAGTAAATAAACGATATTATGTCCATGACACGCCCCTTTGTTAGTACTGTTTGTGTTGCATGTACAATCAGCTGAGGGACATAATACCGTTAATTTACTGTATATCTAAATTTTAAAGCAAATATTGCATTAGAATGAGATGATTGCTGTAAAACTGCGAATATTCAATTACAATAAAAGCTGCGATCATATGATTCCATCTGTCGTAATGATGAGCAATTATTTTACAATAAATGTACAGATATATTTATGTCTATTATCGTTTAATAATATATACGCTGTAAATACATACATTTGTACGGTGATAACGCATCGTGCATTATAATGCCATTGAATGATATGGAATGATATGAATGAATCTCCACAAAAATGAGGATCCATTTATAGTGAAAAAATGCATTAAATAAATGATTCGACATTTTCTATATATAAATACATCATATTATTATTAATGTGCATTTTACTGAATTTAAAATAAAAATCATTATTGACTCAAATGACGTTCATTTTCGATAAATTCGGTCCGAATTTTCTAAATGTAAATGAAAATGCGTTCATATACATTCACATTATGAAATGAGCATCATTTACGTGAATATCATTGAGTATTGAATTGAATTGAATTTCGGTTAAAGTTTCATCGTTATTTTTATCATTTAATGCTAATTCATGATTAAAATCATATTAAATTTAATCATAAACATCCGTGCAATTTAATGACGTCATCAAAATGGAGGTCTCCGCCGATATGGTAAGTGTCATATGAAAAGAAACGATTTATTTAATTAATGCATTCATTTGTGACTGATTTTGTGTCATTTTCAGGGCTCTGCAGATTCAAACTATACCCATCCCTCATCGGACCTGTCTTTGGACGAAGAACGTGAGACTCTGCGGCGGGAAACGGAACGATCCGCACTTTCACAGTTAGAAAAAGCACGGGTATGTTCACACCGCTCTTTTACCCGATTTTATACCATCATCACACCGTTTATCATTATCACAATCCCATGGAAAAACGCATAAAAAATTTCAATTTTTTACATATTTTTTAATATTTTAAAATTTTAAAAGAAAAATATGAAATGCATTTTTGTGATATTTTCATTTTATAAATGTGATCCTTTAATAATTATGTGAATTCTGTTGAATTAAATAGAAATTCATGTGATGTTTTTATAAATATCTAAATATACTCTAAAATTTTAAGAAACATTTAATGCTGAATATGTTAACACACGAATAGCGATTTAAGATCCATGGTGAATTCATATAAATAAATCATTAAAAAAATTAAAAATCATAAAAATCATTTATACAAAAATTATGATCATATTTAATTACTTTAAAACGGCACTGTTTTTACATTTTATGTCATTAATATTTTTTTGATATTTTTATAATTTTTTTATTTTTTTAATATTATATACATGTATATGGGTATACTTTCCTATTACCACTTTATATTGTCAGGCGTTACGCATATGCGTTGACTATTTCGATTAATCTGTTTTGGTATATAACTTATTTAAATATATAATTTAAATATGTAATTTATTTGAAAATTTTTAAATAAAATTATGATTTTTTAAAAATTAATAATTTAGATAATAATGTGAATACGCAGCATTTTAATATATTTGTGACTAAAATATTCATATTAAAAGTGATTTTATAAGATTAATATCAGAGCTTTGCTTTCTCTTTTCCATGCAATTATCAAAATTGCATTTTTTGACCTCATGAAGTGTCCGTCGAAATTTACTGCCTTTATTCGGACACAATGTTATAAGTACCGTCATTTAAGTACTATAATGTCAAAATATTTCATATTTAAATTTCTTTCATATTCTCCCACAATATTTATGGACCTAAATTTTAGGCATCACACTACAAACTAAAGCATACATATCACAGCGCTAACTCTGTGTTAATGATATTAAGAATTTTAAAGTTTAGTTTAGCACTGTCATTGGAAAATCACAATGTTATTAATGCAATGAAAATGTTCACTTTTTTATCGTTTTTTAAGTATTTTTTATTTAAAAGAATTTATAAGTTCAGTGCATTAACATTTTTATACATTATAATTATATATATTTTATTCATTATAATAATTTTCAAAAATATGATCATAGTCTAAACCCGTGGCGTTTGCGGTGCGGACAAATGTCGCGTATGATGGTAATGTCGATGATGATTCTCCTGTCCATGGATGTGCGATATCTTTCGGAGTCAAAGACTTTCTTCACATAAAAGAGGTATTTTTATAAAAAATAATGGGAATGTATATATAGAAATACCCGCATTACATTTAGAATATTGTTTCGGAAATACTAAAATTAAATCACATTTATAATTCAATAAAATTTTGCAAAAAACATTTTTAGTAATAAAATGTAATGTTTTTTATGAAAACGATCTCTTTACTTAAATGTAACATTTATTTTTATATTAATTTATCATTTAAATATTAGATACAAAATCCATAATAATTTAGAATTGCAAAATATGCATTTTTATTGCATTATAATTTTATTGAATTATTATATTAAATGCAATGCCAATAAAAGTTCATATATAGCGTTATATATAATAAGCGTGTATTTACTAATGACTTAATGGATACAACAATACTAGAAATACAACAATGACTGGTGGATCGGTCGCTTAGTCAAAGAGGCCTGTGATGTCGGATTTATTCCGAGTCCTGTGAAATTAGAAAATTTACGATTACAGCAGACTCAAGCGTCACGGAGTAAACTATACGCGAATAAAGCAAATTCAGGCTCTAATTTGGGAGGTTTAGTCAATGATGTGCTTAGCAATTCAAAGTCATCGAATTCACGCGGTTCGACGCCACCGACACCCGGTCTCACATTTACTTAATTTATACATTCTCTTATATACACTCAAAAAGGTTTATAAGAGATATATTGCAATTGAATAGGGATATGATTCTGCTTTTTACACGCGGTCGCACAGGAATTACGTTTAATTTATTTTAATATATGTTTGAAAATAAATTAAACGTAATTCGCGCGTGTAAAAAGCAATATATCTCTTATAAACCTTTTTAAGTGTATATACTATAAACACAATTTTATAGTTACTAATAATTTAATTTAAAATGTTATTAAATTTTTACGTATGACAGATCAAAACGGAATGGAAAATATTGGTGATGATATTGATAACGGTGTGCGTATAACAAAATCTGCTGTTTCAACACCGCCGGTAAAAGAAAAGCGTAAACCGTTCTTTAAAAAGGTAATCATAATTTAATATTTAATTCTTATATTTTATAAATGCACGGAATATCGTATACAGAGATTTCTGATGTCATTTTTTTTAATAAAATGTGATATTAAAGGTCAATTTTAGAATTTCGAAAAATAAAATATTATTCAATTTTAAAGTTTTTATTAAACGAACATTTTTTATGATTCTTTAGAATATATACATATATACATATATATTGAATATATTTACAATAAATTTCTTTTTTTTAATCTGTCATATAATTTAATATTTAAGAAACATTTTAGAGATGTGTAAAGTTCATAGGATG
>JAQIXB010000363.1:0-19059 GCA_034697405.1 Mesoplophora pulchra | reverse complement strand
TGGTCCACAAATTTTACTCTAAAAATGACCTTCTGCCAAATAGAAGCCCGGCGCTTAACTTTGGCATATTCCGGTAAATATAAAATATAATTATATAATATAATATTAGAGACTTAAATTTTACTCAAAATTTTATGCGTATATTTTATACGCATAAATATTTATATGAATAAAAATCATATAAAGTTGAATATGGTTTATAAATGAACACATTTTTAAATCGTAATATAATTTAATAATTGATATTTACAAAATGTTTGTTTAATGATTCATTAAAAATGCCGTTTTCATTAAAATATATAATTTATAATTTCAGATCAATAATATCGTTTAATATGTATTAATATATATCAATAAATATTTTATAAAATATAATTATCTTAATTTATATAATAAAATAATAATGTATATATTTATATAAAAATATTAAATATCATGATTAAGGACAATTAAACATTTATATATATTTATATACATTATGTACAATGAAAGGGTATCATCAATGCTCCGCGTAATGCATATTTAAGTATAAGTTATAAATGTGCATTATAAATTGCGCATTCACGATACCTTTACATTATACGTATTGTATTAGTCACGGAGTAATTTCTTATGAAATATTTTAAAAATAAAATATTTTATTCGTTTTTTATTAAAATATCTACAGTCGAACCTGATTGAGGCGGAATCGAATCTTAAAGAGGTTTTCATCTTAAAGATGTTTCTATATTTTTGCATATTTTAACGTTAAATTATGATAATTGATATCAGAGTAAAATGCTATTTTACTCTGATATTAATACGTATAATAATACGTATTAATAATACGGTTATAAAAAATGGAACTGTGACCACGCCTTTTCATAAATTTATTATTTACTATAATTTAACATTTTATTAATCATTAATAAGTATTTTAATTAAAAATCAATTTTTTAAAATTTTTTTGCAGACTGTACATACATGTATATAAAAAACATGAATATGAACATTAAAAATTTTAATGCAAAATTATTAAAATAATCAATATTATTAATGATATTTTAAAATGTAAATACCATTATTTTAAATAAATGAAAATTAAAATATTAAAATTTTTATATAAATCTATAAAAAAAACCTAATTTTTGGTATCAAAAATCATAGTGTTCATTTAAAGGTTTTATTTATAATGACGGTTTTAATAAAAAGTGTTTGTTTCCGGTTTAGAGAGGGATTTCCTAATGTTGACTCTATGGAGGATTTTTGTGAATAGTCCACCCTTGCGTCTTACAGAGGTTTGACTGTAGTATTAAATTGATAATAAAGATATATTAATACAATTATAATATTGATTAATTCTTGAAACATATGTATTTAAATCGAAATTATTGATAATTTTTAATATTTTTTAAAACGTGATATATATAAAGGTTAATTTTATTATTCGTAATGTTAAAATTGTGTATTATATTTTCGAAATAAAATAAAAAATTTATAATTTAATTATTGTCATTTATAAATATATAATTAATATGAATGAAATAAATAATAATTCAGGTATGATATTACTAATTTATGACCTTTTATTATATGTATTAATATATAAAGAATGCCGTTATAAATCCTTAATATAAATGCGGCATTAATTGATTTTTAGTTATTCATAGTTAATAATAATGCACGTATGATTTGAGTTATAATTAATCATTATTATCATATAAAAAAGTTTTAATTACAATTTCAAAATAATATTATTTACAATGTTTAATATAAGACTGAGCATTCACTATATGGGAATTGAAAATAATAGGAAATTAAGAAAACATGGGAAACATGGGAAACACGGGAAACACGGGAAACATGAGAAACTGTGGATTATTTTATTGTTTTCAATTAAATTATAATTATGAACGTGAGAATTTTAAAAATTTTATTAAATTTCCTAATAATGGTAAACCAACATTTCTAAAAATTAATTTGACATTAATTATTAAAGTCTTCAAAATTAAGAAATGTTTACATATTGCTACACCCCAATGTACCCGATAACGCAGGGTTTAGTACCCGTTTGTAGCGTAGCATGTGCACAGCTTATAAACGGCGGTGAATCGGCACTTTACAAACGCATGATAATGTAATATGAATCACTCATTTTAACCGAAGATTATTATTTAATCTGAACATATTACAAATCTCATAAATACATATTATCGGAACCGTATATAATAACCGAATCTCACAATAATAATAATAATAATAATATAATAATGGTGTACCTGCCATATGCAGGACACGGGGTACCCTCTCTATACGATTACATTGAGGAATTACAATAACTAAAACCTATATTTATATGCTAAACAATGTACAATATGAGTTAAAATAATTCAGAACGGTGAGTAATATCTCTATGCGTAAGTGTGATACTATGTGTGTATCAATTTTATTTTTTAATTTTAATATTAATTAATTTAGAAACAGCCATAGTATGGTATGACCTTTCATTTTACGGCTCATCATTTACGGGAAAACGTAAAACGATATTATCCCATTTATATGGTGAAATAAAATTCAAAAATATAACCGCATTAATGGGTCCGTCCGGAGCCGGAAAATCCACGCTTTTGAAGTGTATTAACGGTAAAGAAATGTCAAATCTCAGTGCGAATACCGTCATTTACACGAATAATAAGATTCGTATTAAACCATCTTTTATCGTTCAGAATGTGAATGAACATTTAATTCACGGATTAACTGTAAATGAAACACTTTTATATGCGTCAAAAATTAAAAATTCTGATATTTTTTCGGATGAATTTAATAATTATGAGAATTTTAAATATAAAAATATCGATCATAAAGAAATATGCGAAACGGTAATGAATGATTTGTTAATCGGTGATACCGGTAATACTTTAGTTGAAAGATGCAGCGGCGGTGAACAGAAAAGGATAGTATTAGCGATGGAAATTGTAAACGTCCGAAAACCGAACATACTATGTATTGACGAACCCACGTCCGGATTAGACTCTAATGCCGCAGAAATTGTATTTATATACATACCCATATATCTTTCTTAAACTTATTTTTGATGTTTTTAGGTAATAAAATGTTTAAAAGACATATCTTCAAAGCATGGCATAGCTACAGTCGTGTCCATACATCAGCCCAATTTCGATGTATTAATGATGTTCGACACAATTTATGTTCTGTCTAAAGGTGGTAAAAATGTATATAACGGTCCACCGTCAAATATTAAAGAGCATCTTAACAATAATGGTATCATATGTCACGATTATCATATTCCTATCGAAGTGCTCATAAAAGAAGCGTCATACGGTATCACATCAAAAAATGTGCAGATTATGAACGAACATATTAATAATAATTTTAAAAATACATTTATTTTAAATAATGATATTTCAGAAAATTTAAGTATGATTAATGCTGAAAAAGAATTTAATTTAAAACATTTTTATTATATATTAATCCGCGGATTAATTAATGTAAAATCACAATTAATTCCGATGATGATTCAGTGTCTGATTTTTCAGATCCTAATATTAACATATACATATCTTCAGACCGAAGATGTCGGTCAATACGCAGCATGTATTTTAACAGAAAAAAACAACAATGGATTTAACAACAATACAATGAATACTGAGATTAATTTAGTAGAAAATGAAAAAGCGTTAAGGAATAGTATCTATTTATTTTTCACCTGTGTTTTTATAGTATTATTACAGACGGTATTTACTATTTTAGTATTTCCGAGTGAAATGCGAATATTTATCAATGAACATTACAATGGATGGTATGATAAATTATGAGAACTTAGTTTGCCTAATCCTTTGTCTTTATTATTTATCTTTAGTTTTCATTATTATTAATTATAGCCCATCTTGATTATATGACTAGTGCTATGGTAAGCTTTAGATGCTAGTGAAATTAATAAAAATTGCAGCATTGCTAAACACAAAGAAAAAGGCCCAATTATACTTTAGAATTAAGATTAAGAATGAGAATGTTTTATTAAAGAATTAATATACAAATTTTAACATTTAACATAATTAATCATTAATAATATTTTAGCCTTAAAAGTTAGCTTAAGACTAAAAAGCAGACTAATACTAAAGCTAAAAATTTAATTTAAATATTAGAGTCTTACACTTAATGTTTAACTAAGATTAAGGCTAAGTTTATAATAAAAAAAATTGTCTTAATCTTAGTCTGTTTTTTCATCTCATTTTAGGTATGGTGTGAGTTCATATTATTTGGCAAAAACAATACAGGAATTGCCCATTACCATATTAAATGCTATCATCTATGGTATTATTGCATATAAAAATACGAATCAAATTGATGATGATTTTAGATACTATTTTATAATAACGGTCTTTATATTGGGAGCACTTTCAGCTCAGAGTTCGCAATTCTTTTATGGAATTTCTTTTTATAAAAACAATACCATAGCTCTATTAATGGGTATGACAGCATTTGTCGCTATCGATGCTCTATATTCAGATTTTGTAATTCCATTAAAAGATTTACCTCTAATTATAAGAGTGATATCACACCTGTCAAATTTACAACAGATGCGTAAAGCACAATTAATCGCTATCTTTGGATTTAATCGATGTCCATCGGGTCAAAGATCAATTATAATGGAAAATTTGAATATGGATGATTATGATCTGTTTTTTCATATTTTTATGATCATTTTCTTTATTATATGTAAATATAATTAAAAAATTACTATGAATGAACAAACAAAACAGATATTTTACATTTTAATTAGATAATGACAATGATATTATTGAAATGTGTTATTTATTTTATTCATTTATAAAGTATTTCTTTAGTTTGTTCTAATCACTGTAATTGAAATTATAGCATTTATAACACGAGGAAAGTGCAGAAAAATTCAATTATTAAGAGTTTAGAAAAAGAGAAAATTAAGTAAATATTAAAGCATGTGAAAAGAGAAAAATTAAGAAATTAAAGAAAACTAAAAAGTAAAATTAATTAATTATTTTAATTTCATATTCAGTTTACAGAATCATGGCTCTTTTGGTACTGATTAAATACGCGAAACCTCAGCATAGAAATAAATTAAAAAATTCAAAATATGATCATTATGAAGATAATGCTAATGAATCATATGAATCATATGAAATTTTTAAAATTTCAAATGATTCTGAAAATTCTGAAAATGAAAAATTAGAAATTAATAATGAAAATAATAATAATGCAGATGATAGTATATCCATAGCATGGATTAACTTAACCCTAAGAACTAAAACTAAAATAATAATTTGGAATATCCGTGGATATTTAAGATTCGGGACTGTAACCGCTTTAATGGGACCGTCGGGATCCGGAAAATCAACACTTTTAAAATGTATTAATGGCATGAATGGAAAGTTTATGACAGATGATAGTCGTATATATATCAATGGTAAAGTACGGATTGAGTCATGTTTCATAGTACAGGACGTATTAGAACATCTTATAATGGGATTAACGTGCGAAGAATCATTGTTTTATGCGTCGAAATTAAAGAATTATCCAAATTATGGACACACCGATCATAACGCTAATATCCGGACATTAATTAATGATTTACTATTAAAAGACTGTGCCAAAACTAAGATAAGTGAATGCAGCGGCGGTGAACAGAAACGGATCATTATCGGATGCGAATTAACAAAAACGGAAAAACCGAACATCCTATGTATTGATGAACCCACATCCGGTTTAGACTCAAATGCCGCAGAAAAAGTAATTATTACAATTAATGGAAATAATATAAGAGACATTTTGCAATTGAATTCAGTAAAGCAATGAGATACGCATGATGTTTTTTGTTGCCATAGCATAAGACATTTAATAGTGAAATATTTCTTACTTTTCTTATATTTCTTTCACTAATTGTAATTAAAGTTAATTTAAGATGAAAATAATATTTATTTTAATTATAATTTAAATTTAATATAAAATTTTAGATTATTCAATGTCTTAAGAGCATTGCAGTAAAGAATAACATATCAGTGATTTTGAGCATACATCAGCCGAATTCCGATGTTTTAATGATGTTTAACCGTATTTATATACTGTCAAAAGGTGGAAAATGCGTATATTCCGATGCCCCGAATCTGATCCGACACCATTTAACCGAAAGCGGTGTCCGATGCGATGACACTCAAATTCCCATCGAAATACTCATAAAACACGCCTCTTTTGGGGCTGAATCTATCGATGTCCAAAGCATGGCTTTAAATGTATTAAAAAACAATAATTTTCCAATCGATGAATGCAATGATTATATGATATTAATTAATAACAAAAAATCATTAAATAAATATATAAAAAATGAGAAAACATTTAATTTTAATAATTTTTTGACACTCTTAAGACGTACGTCAATAGACACATTCCGATCGAAATGGTATGTCATTATGATAGAATTTATTGTGATAAATTTATTGGCTATCGTCACATCACTATTATTTGACAAAAATATTGGAAAAATTAACGGATGTTTACCATTAAATGCCGAATATTCCCAAAATCATAATGCCAATAATTTAAGCGTTAATTTAAATTTAAATGAATTGCAAATCATACAAAATAATGTGATATTTTTATTCGTAAATTCCGCGGGTTATTCATTCATTTATATATTGGTTTTAACCGTAATATTTGTAAATGAATTGAAAATTGTGAAATGCGAACATAACAATGGATGGTACAGTACGGGTGCTTATTATTGGTCCAAAAGCATCGTCGAATTTCCATTATTACTGTTAATATCCATATCTTATGGAAGTATGACATATTATGGCAGTGATCAAATAAATGATAAATTTCGTATTTATATATTTATGTATTTTATTATATTTTTGTCCCTTTCAATTCAGGGGCATGCTTTTTTAATGGGAATAATATTCAGTAATGAGGTGAAAATCGCGACAACAATTTCTTTGGTATTATTTCTATTTATGTTAATGTTATGTGGACTTTTGGCACCCATCGATGAACTCAATAATTTCATTAAAATATTAAGTAATTTATCATATCCTAAGCATGTGTTTCAATCGATTTTAATTATAATCTATGGTTTTAAGAGATGTGAAAATGACGAATTTTCCATCATTTTAAATCAGTATAATCTCAATGATAATGACCTATGGTTTAATGGTATCGCGTTAATTTTCGTCATATTATTATTTCGTATTTTATCGTTATTTATTTTAATATATAAAAATAATAAAAACGATTAATTTTATTTACAAAATGAGGCATATTTTTAAAGGTAAAATTGTAATTTAATAGAAACATCTGTTATATTAACTTAGCATATTTAAAACATTAATTTAATACAATTTAAACATTAAAAATATTCTAAATTTTCTAATATTTTTTAATATCACATATATACAGTATGCGAGATTTTAGAGCGGACGTAATGCGCAAAGTGTCCGTTTCATTTAATTCTAAAATTATTGAAAATTAAAAATGTGTAATACGCGAGCCCCTGTTTTATGCGATGTTAGGATGTACCCGTGTATGACTATTAATTATGACCTTTGGCCTTTTGTTAAGGTTCACTATAAAATAATATATGAGACTTTTCTATTTATTAATATTTTATTAAACTTTAATTGTTACATATTTAACTGAAGGATTAAATTGTATTTATGAATGTATTTAATTATATACAAATAAAAAATATTAAATAATGTAAAATGAAATATAATTTTATAATTTAAAGTGAACAGCACAGTGATGAGCATTTTAAAGAACAAAATATGGATTTAATACTAATATTGAATTCATATCCAATGCTTTAATGACTAAAGGTGTACCTTAAAAGGTAATATAAAGTAAGTAAAACTATTTTTAACATAATTTACTTTTTTAACATAATAATTAACTTTATGTACTATGACATGTTTGAATAGAGGATAGTTTTCAGGTAAGTAAAGGTTAGTATAATAAGGACCATGTCGAAAAGTGTCATATTTCGCGTATAATAAATGATAAAAAATGGATAAAAATGATGAAAATTAAATTAAATTATAAAATGGGACTAAATATTAACATAATATAATATATTAAAAGTTGAATTTTCTTTACTATGATTAACATAGAGACCTCTATAAGTAGAAAACACACTTAAGACGGAAAATATACCGCTTTTGACATTGTTAGTCTTATAATGGTTATACTGTATATACACTAACAAAACATGTATTATTGAAATAATTTACGACAAATTATTAAAATATTAATACTTTCAGTGTTTATTTTCTAATATTTATTAATTATATTATGAATTATAATTTATGATATCATATAATGAAAATATATGATGAGAAAACAGTTACTTCTTTTTAGGCCTATTTCTTTTATGCCTATTACTTTCTGATCTAAAATATAATTTTATAATTTTTCGTTCTTTTGTTTCATCATTAAATGCGCATTTTTCGTTTTAAATCGTAATAAAAATGCTGAATTTTAATCGTTATTTATCATTTCAAATTATGAATACATATTTTTTGAATTTTTTGTTTCATTATCACCGTCATCTATAATGTCATAATCTTAATTCACATCACAATATTTGTTAATATCACCATCATTTTACTAAAATTTACCATAATATGTAAATTGCATTTTTATATATTAAAATTTTCATTTTTTCATTTAAAAATTATTACGTTTATATTCTCATACAATACATATGTATATATGAACCTGAAAATGCACCACACACGGATCAAAAATACATTGATATTCGTGTGTTAAATAATGAACTATGATCGAATATCTTAACATAAAAGTTTTATAAATTTTATTTTATATCAAATATCATATGTCAATGCTTAAAACTTAAGGCAAAACGGTATCAGGATTATGCTAAAAATTAATTATTAATTAAAAATAAAATTGAAATTTTTATATTAAATGCATACATAAAATGTCAATTATTTTAATTTTAAAAAAATATATTTAACATTTTTATATAATACAAATAAAAATAAATTTTATATTTTTATATATTTTTTTATTAACATTTAATGACTAAAGATGTCATATAATTCTTGATGTTATACAATCAATATACAGTATATTTCTATTTATGGTTTACTCTGTGATAGCGCATGTGCTATTCTATGCGTAAAAATGTGTTATGCAAAAAAGGGAATGGGTGTATATATACTGTGCATAGCTTTCCTGCATAACACATGCTTACGCATAGAATAGCTCATGCGCCAGCACAGAGTAAACCATACAAAGAAATATACTGTACATTATACAATAGTATATGAGTAATAAGAAAGTGACCTTTTCTTACGTGTACAAAGAGATCATATATTATTTCAAAAACATAATAATTGCACTTTTATTTCTTAAGATTATTATGATTTTTTACAAAAATTAAATATTAATAAAATAATGATTTAAATTGCAAAATATTCAGTATTAACTGTATTTTAATATTTCAATACGTAATTATAAAATTAAAGGGTTTTATAAATGAAAAGTCAATTTTAATGCTATATTTTAATGAATTTTTTAAATATAATGTTTGATTTAAATTAAACAAAATGTGAATAAATATGTGAAAAATATCAATAATTTAGATTTTAATGTATTTTTAAGCATAAATTTTAGGTTTTTATAAAATTAAATATTTTAAATGCAGAAAATTAGACTTATCTTTGAATATATATATATATATATATACCGTCATAATATTATTTTTTTATTTTACATTTATGCTGATATTTTAGGATACAGAAACGCGATTTAAATTTAATAAAAATATTTATCATATTAATTAATTAAACCCTTTTATGTCATCGCATTATTATAAAATTTATTTTACAAAAATCGTTATATATTAATGACATTTGAAAAGTATACCCAATAAAAAGATGCTCTAAAATACTTTTATATTTACAGTGAAACCTCTACAAAGCGTAAATATATAAAATCAGATCTGTCCTTTTTAAAAGAATTTTATACTATACCAAGAAACATATTCAAGGGCCGGAATTATAAGTGAATTTGCGCGTGATAATTAAATATATGCTATTGACTTACGCAAATTCATTTACAATTCAGGCACTTGACCTTTTCCCTAAGTGTAATTTAATGAATATGTTATAATAGTAATTTATAGTTAATATATACATAATAATATGCCATTATCAGAGTTGGATTTTTTTGGAATTCCGAAATTGGCCATAGTAAACCGAATATATAAATATTATATATTAAATATATAAATATTTATAAATATTTCGGTATATTAAATTGAGACATTTTCTTCCTGTGATTAGAATATTGTCTCCAAACTTTGCATACAGTTAAACCTGTTAAACCTTAGCGTAAATATGAAATACAAAATACAAAATTCTGCCATAGGGGCGTAAAATAAAAAACTGCAAATAATTGCGTAATACAATTGTATTATTTTTATATCGAATAAAAGAATTTACAATAAATTTCACCATTTATGTCATTCACCTCTTTGTTAGTACATGCATGTGTTGAGTTGGAAATCAATTGATTGACATAAATTGTGAAATTTACAGTATTTTAAAGCATTTATTAGCGGTATACAGTTATTTTATAACTTTGAAAATATATCATTTTATAATATTTATTTATTATGAATTTTATTTTTTTAATTTTATATTTAGATTACAACTACTGTAAGTTCTTCTAGTATACCAAGATTAAAGCCGATATTATAATACGGTCAGAAAATGTATTATTGTTAAAGGTTATACTGTAAATATTTTTTTTATAAATACATTTAAATATAAAATTTAAAATATATTTGTAATTTTATTTATGAATACGTATGAATATGAATGTAGAGTCCAATTCTTAAATTAACATAATGTAAATGTGAAAATATATTATATGATAAAAATATTAAAAAAGGTATGGTAACATTTTAATATAAAATATAATATTATATTATATTATAATAAAATATAATGTCAAAAAATGCACATTATTTATAAACTTAGACTTTTACATTTCAATATCAAAATATTATTCATTCATTTTATGATTTATATATATATATATAAATATAAAATCATAAAATATATATTTTAAAAATATAAGATATTTAAAAATATAGTAAAAGATAAATATAAATAAAACAATAAATAATACTTAAATATTGAATGATAATATATAATAAATAAAATAAATAAATCAAAGCATTTGATTAGTGATAATAAATTCCCGGAATCTTCATTGAATGCTCCTAAATCCCCTCCCAAATTTACGTTCCCTTCCTTCCCTCCCACGAGGGTGAGGAGTCAAATTTTATATATTGACCCCTCCCCACTCCTATCCCCACTTTTATTCAATAAAAATAGGATTACGTAAGAGATTTATTGGGAGGGAAAAAAATCTTCAGGAAGATTGCCACGTTTAGGGGAAAATAAGGGAATCCAAAGGCTCCCAAAATGGGGAAGATTCCCGAACTGCCATCACTACATTTGATAATAATAACATTGTAATATAACACGAAAGGAAAAAATCTAAGGCCAAAAATGCAAATGAATGTGCATATAAAAAATATTTAATAATAAATATTAAAAAAATTATAAAACATAATGTTTTGCAAAATATATAAATGTATATTTTTGTATATTATGATTATATATAAATAAAAAATGAGGTAAATATGTATTTAATTTTATCATTTTAAAAAGAGTCATATTAATATATAACAATACGTGCTTACGTTTTATATATAATATATAAATTATATAAAAGTTATATATAAAAATATATTTTTATTATATTTTATGAATAAATGTATCGATTCTATTATCATATTTAATATAATAAATTATTTTAATGTAAATATTAATATTTCAGAAGATTTATATGTTATTTTTTATATAAATTTATTATAATCCATTATCGTGAATCACAATCATTTTATAATTATGTATTCATTTATATAACAATAGAAATGTGCGTATTTTAGAGCCATAAATTTCATGCCCTTTCCTATTGTTGTAAATGTTAATCCATTGTTGTAAATGCATTAAATAACAATCGCTTAATATATATTATGGATTGGGTCAAAAGCCCGGAAACCAAAATCCAAAATAAATTAATAAGGTTGTCACTTATATCTCGAGTTTATAAACACTTAAATTACATTTAAAATGCGGATACAGGCCTCTATGGCGCCATGTGCATATAACCCAATTAAACACAGCTTAGTAAAAATATATGAATTAATAAAAATGCATTTAAAGGCGATTAAAGGCGCCGCGGGTATTCACATGACTTTTGTACACTAAAATTTATAAAATATACATCTTAATATATATATTTTGGCTCAAAAGGTATGTTTAACCGCATTTTTTTTCGGAAATTTGTATTTATGAGATTCTGGTTTTTCGAGATTTTGACCCTTTCGGGATTTTGCTTTTCGAGTTTTTGTTCGGATCCCATATTACCGTTATAATATTTTTATATCAAATGTATTAAATGCACGGATATGTTTATTGTTGTTTATAATCAAAACAATATAAATATATACATTCAGTAGAAATAATGTAAGAGAGATTTTGCATTTGAACTTACTAAATGTGCTAACATTAGTAAATGTGCATGGCGTTGAATTAATTACATTGACAGTAACAGGTGGAAAATATTTCTTTGATTATTTCCATTGACCGTACTTAAATATGTAAATAAATACATTGTAAATATAAAGAGAATGATTTAAAAACAGATTTTAATGCAGTGTTTTATGTCACATGTTAAAAATTATAAAAATACTTTAAAATACAGAGTGTTTTTTAGAGTATGTTTATAAACTGTACATTATATTTAATATAAAAGTAGATTTAAATATTCTAAATGTAAATACATTTTAAATGTTATTTATAATTATAATTTATAAATCATTATGTAAAATTTATATCCATTTTAAATGAAACACTTTTGCAATTTAATTGGGCACTGATATTTATATTTATTTTAAAACATAACTCATATACATATGTATAAGTATTTTTATTAAAATTTTCACATTTAAAGTATGGCATTATTTTTTAAAATATTAAAGAATATTAATGGGGATTAATACACCTTTGATACTACAATTATAGAGCCGTATTATTAACAGTATAAACTTTTAAAATTAATTTCTAACATAAAATCGATCGGACATTAAAGAAAAAATTAGTAAAAAATAACCAAAAAATGTGAGAATTTTTCATAAAATTCTCGACCGCATACATCATGTTTTAAATGCTAAAATTAAATAATGTGATTTCAAATAAATTTGTGACCTTTTATTAGTTTAGATTAAGTCACCTCTGACTATTTTTATTCGCATTATTAATAAATCACCATTTTAATGAAAAATTAAAAATTCTGTGAAAAAATTAGATATGATATAAAAGTGTAAAATCAGATGTGAGACAAAAAATATTTCGCGGAATTAAAGATTAAGAAACAAAAATGTGAAAAATGCATTCAGTTTAAGGGGAAATATTATTTTATTATTAATTTATAAAATAATATAATTAAATTTAATTTAATAAATTTAAACTTAGAACTTTTCAAATTCACTAATACATTATGATATAATCACGTTATTTTGTTGTATAATAAAATATAAATTTAAAATTATAATAAAAATATTAAAATAAATTAAACGTAAAATTTAAATTATGATTATTATTATCATTTTATATATAATAATAGCTAATGATAAACTAAGGTTTAAAGTGGAACCTAAGTTCAGTCTGAACCTAGGCCCTTATGCTTAATTTTTTAAAAGATAAACTTAAAACCTAAGTCTGTTGCATCAGACTGAAGTTTAAAGGCATATCTAACTTTTGATTTATAAAAAATAATTTTAAAATTTTAAAATATGAATATTTTAAGATTTAATTACAATAATAAAATATAAATGTATTAATAAATTGATATTCTATTATTATAAATTATGTATAAAACTAAGTCTCAGGCTTAAGCTTTAATTGTCAGTCTAACGTTAGTCTAAGTTTGGGCCTAAAAAATTTTAGCCTATGATTAGCATTAGTAATTTATTGAAATATGATATTATATAATATGATGTTATATAATATGTGCATATATATATTTATACATATCATACATGAATATCATATGATTATAATTATATTATAAATGTAATTATAATGAATTCATTAAATATATACAGTAAATTCTCTATTATTTCACATCCCATAATTTCACATATTCTATAATAGTTCATTCACAAATACTAATTTGAAGCAAATTCCGGGCAAATTCTATGCTTAAGCAATGGTGTGAAAGTAAACTATTGCTTAACTTAAGCATACAAATAAATTATTTGTTATTAATAAATCAGATTTTTATTAATTAAAATAAAGCATAATTTTGTTATTTTTAAATAAAATTATTTAATAAAATTATCTAAATAATTTAACAAAATAATTTTTATCTATAATTTCATACAGTAAAAATTGTGGTTTTAAAAGTGTGAAATTATGGAGAGTTCATTGTAACTATGAATGTTTATACCTTAACATTGATCATACAGTATATTGCATATGTATGTATAAATAAAGAAATATGCATTGAGATGCGTAAAATGATCATACGGTATTAATGATGATAAAAACGGACATGAAATTTATGCCCTAAAAATTTGTATATTGAAATGTAATGCGCGTGTAAATGTATAATCAATAAAATTCATTCATTAATAATATGATCATTTATATACGAATAAAATTTGAAAATTATTCACTTTTAATATGCATTTTTATATTTTATTTAATTTAATATATTCTCTGAGAATATAATTATTTTATTATTCAATATTTTAGTGAATATTATTTTCTGTTTTATCGTTATTTTATTCGTATTTTTTATTTTATTATTTTTATATTCACTTTATATAAACAAATTTATTTACAGAGTGATTCAAAATAGTGTTTAATAATGAATAAATCAAATCAGATTTATATCGTTATTTTTATGATCAAAAAATTTATTTATATTTTTAATTATTAATATAAATGATTATTATAATTTAAAAATAATACAAAATGTATATATTGATATAAATAATACATATATAATTACATTGATTTATAATACATATATATTTAGTTATTTTGATACCGCCTTTGTTCTTTTTACTCAAAAAATACATGTTAATGAATGCAAATATTTACCTGAGTGTAGAACACGACTGTATCATTATGTAAAACTCTAATTTTACTTAAATATAACTTTATTTGTAATAAAATATAACAAAAAATAAAATATATAAATACAGTCATCACCATTATATCATTTCATGCGTAATCTATAATTTTGCACATTTCTGTGGCCATATCTTTGGTGCAATCTCTTAATGTATAAAGAGATATTTCACAATAAAAATTTATGAAATATAAAATTAGCATAAATGTAATATAATATATAATAAAAATATTAATGTTAATATTAATGTCTTTAGCTATAAGACTGAGTCTAAAAATTTAAGTAAAGCAATAATATATACGATTTCTCGGTTATAATTACCTATAATTACCTATACTAGAATTATGTAAATTAATTAATAATTTAGTAAATTTTTAATTAATTTACATAATGAGCATTAAGACACAGTTTGCAATAATAAGTTACAAACTTTCACTACACTGTGGTTTTATATATTGTTCACTATTTGCAGCGAACAGCTGCATGCGTATGATTTTGTTTATGTGATCTAATGATTAACATTATAAAAAATCGAAGTGTAACTGTTAACTGTAATTGTAAATACAGCGAATTTCAATTTATATATATTCAAAGCATAATTTTAAAATTAAATTATAATAAAATAATGTAAATTACATATTTATATTTTATTATTTTATAATTACATATATTTAAAATTCGAGAAAATCAATAGGACGTAACAATATATTTAAATTATAAATTCATATTTATTTTATTGAAAAAAGTTTAATATGCTATAATAAAAGTAATTTATTATATTTATAAAAAAATATAATAAAAAATAACTTAATTATTATTATATTAATATAATTATGTAAATAAATTATATAAAAATTAAATTAAATATAAGTGTTAACAAAATGTTTAAGGTTATGGTATGGAACGGGTTTAGGGTTCTCCTAGTTAAAATTAAAAAATGTTTGATTTAAAATAAAGAAAACATATATTTTTATAAATAAATTGTTAATTTTCATAATGTTGAAATATTTTGTTTTGTAATTAGGTATATATATATTTTACCGTATGAATTTTATATAAATTTAATATAAATTATGAGTTATAATTTATAACATTTTTACATTTTAATAGTGTCATTGTTCAGTATGTTTATGTACACATAATCGCTTCATGTGTATAATGTGTGCATAGAATTGAACGGTATATAATAATAGGCCACAGTATGGTGTCACACGTGATAAAAATTCAATTAATTTTTTAAATATATATGTAAACTAAAAATCTATTAATAACAAATAAATTAAAATATAAATGGTTACATTTATTATTTTAATATAAAATTTATTTTTAAAAAATTAATTAAAATGTAAAAAATAATTAATTTAAATATGAAGATTGTCAATAACTGTTTTTTTAAAATTTGATACTTTTACATTTACATATTAAATTATTTTTAAACATAATTATCATAAAAGTTATAAATATTATATTTTTTAAATATATGCTATTAATTTTTATAAATAAACATTTTAAATATTAAATTTTATTATGAATCACCATGTATTTTATTTTATTTTTTAATTCACATTTATTAATGATTAAAGATTATACTTTATAAATACATGTAATATATAATGTATACTAAGCCAATGTAAACTAGTAAATGTGTAATTGTCAGCATAGTGATAAATTGTTTATATAGTTTCTAATAGAATTTGCAAATAGAACAATATGATCTATTATATTATAGTATACAATACTTATACTTTAATTCTAATTGAACATTAACTACCTTAAGTTAAAGTTCTTTTAGCTATGGTTAGTTTAGTCATTATGCTATTATATTATGTATGAATGAATGAACGAATAAATAAAAAATACTTTTAATATAAACTATGAATAAACTATTTATTAGTATATAATATAATAATGTAAACTCTAAACTTTAATATTATAATAGCATATGTAATTACATTTTTTAAATAAAAAAATAAATTAATCTTTTATCATATTAAATATATTATTATATATTATAATAATATTAATATTTAATTTAAAATAATCAATAATATTGTGATAATAAAAAAATTTTTGCTAAAATTTTCAAGTTTTTTTTTGAATAAATAACTATAATAATATTAGAGTTTATTTAATTTTTTATTCTGTGATAATTTAAATATATAATTATTTATTATAATCAGAGATGTGAACAGTTAGGTTAATCCACATTTTTAATTTATTATTTATTTACATATGAATTACTTGAATTTAACAGCATTTTTAAATCTCAAATTTTTAAAAAAAACTATAAATTAATTAAAAATAATGTTTAAATATTATATTTAAAAAATAGGTATGACTTTACTAAACCCATTATAGTTGAACACGGGAAAATGATAGCTAATCGTAGACCTAACCTAACCTAATATCCCCAATGTAAGAAAATCCCGTGTTCATCTATAGAGAGGGTTAATTAAAGTCGTGCCTAAAAATAAACAAAAAATGCACATTTTATCACTTTATTAAACCGATATTATAATGTAATTAAAAAAATGAAAATATTATAAAATTTACGCATAGTCATTGATAACATAAAATTTGTTGTGAAAAGTGTTAATGTGTATTTTTATATTTTTTAAAAAAAATAAACGATGATATAATTCTAATATTGTCACATCTCTGATCATATTATAATATAATCAGAAAATAAAAGGATTTTCTCAAAATGTGTACATTTAATCCGTCATTACCCATTACAATAACTATTAATGACTATAAATAGTCATGGTTAATAGTAATGGGTTTAGTTAATATCATAGTATACCCATTATAATGGGTAAAAATGCTATCTTTTGTATAATATTGTAATACGTATGCGATCGTTATTATAATGCTATAATTTTATTATAATGCTATTGCCAAATGTATAATAATCTTTAGTTTATGCATCGATAATCAATTTCAACATTTACACTTAGAATATGGCATTAAAACTAAAAAATTTATAATAATTTATTATAAAATTTTAAATTTATTTTATATAAAATTATAAATTCACAATTTTATTATAAATATTTTATATAAATATTAATTATATAAATATTAATTCGTATTAAATTTTAATATTTAATTTTCAATTTATAATGAGTGAAAACTTTAATCGAATATGGAAATTTAAAGACAAAGATAAAGGTAATGATCATATAATGAGATTTAGTTATAGCTGTTATTATGCCTCACGCTATAATGTCGCATCAAAGGTCAAATGACCATATGATCATCATAAAACTAAAAACTGTATTCATTTATGTATAGTTAATATTATAATAAATAAAATCATTTTAAAATAAAGTGCTATCATTTTATTCATAATATAAATAAATAATTTAAAAGTTTTTTATGTGCTTAATTTTGAGAGCATTTAAATTATATTTATTTAATAGACAAAAGTCTAAAAATAAAAGAGCATTGACGAATACAACAGTACTACTAGCAATACATAATAGTAATACATAATAGCAATACTATAGCTTAGTACACAACTAAATCAAAATCAAACGCAATTAAACTCTTACATATACATATTTAATTAGAATTATTAATTGAAATTAATTTTAATATGTTATATTAAAATAATTTTTAGTTAATTTTATTATTATATAAAAATATTTTTATAAAAATTTCTGTCAAAATTATTCATTTTGAATTTTAATGATATATTTTCATATTTATTTTTAATTTACGATTATTAAGAAATAAAAATAAAATATTATATTTAATATTTTATTTTTAATTATATTTATGGAAATA
>JAQIXB010000362.1:0-19069 GCA_034697405.1 Mesoplophora pulchra | reverse complement strand
TGGGATTTTCAAAAATGTTGCCATAATCAAGAAATTGCCATAATCGAGTGATGCCAAAATCGAGAACAGAGTGTATGATATATACGCATTTCAGAAAAAATTAAATTGAATATGTTAACATTTAATCACAATGGTCGTAGAGACAGATTGTAATGGCATGTATTTGAATTCACTTATAAATGCTTTGAAATGTACGCGGGTTAACCGAATTCAGCACAATATATCTCTACGAACATTGTGATTAACTGCAAATGTAAAATCTTTTTATGGTTTCTATGGTGAAAATTTCTCAATTCCCAAATTCCCAATTTTGTCAGCCTTTCGTGGCTTTCTAAGAACCATCTCATTTACAGTCTACATTTATAGCTAAAATTACAGTAAAGTCTGAG
Organism: Mesoplophora pulchra; assembly: GCA_034697405.1. Taxonomy (NCBI): domain Eukaryota; kingdom Metazoa; phylum Arthropoda; class Arachnida; order Sarcoptiformes; family Mesoplophoridae; genus Mesoplophora; species Mesoplophora pulchra. The sequence goes on along the minus strand of JAQIXB010000362.1, from coordinate 18,680 downwards.
TTTTACGCCAATGATTTAATGATTTAAACCTGAGGATGCGTATTTTATATTCGTATATTAAAATACACTTTTGGCATAAAACTCAGACTTTACCGTATGTCCAATTTCAGGTCAATATCAATGTCATATGCCTATAGTTTTCTATCATATGTACCCCATTATATCCCATTACAATTATGCACGTGTTTATAAAAAATATAGCACGTGTGTTAAGCAATTCATAGGCAATTTCTTTCTAATAAACCTATGCATAAATGTAATCTAAGATTTTACTATCATTTTTGTATATTTTTGAACACATCTCAAATATGCGCATTTCCGTTATTAAAACATACATTAAAATGAGTAAATGTTTTATCATATTTTACATATTAAAATGTATATTTTTATTATAAAATCATAAACATTTATATTTTTAAAATGAATATTTTTAGAGATGAGACATTCCCAGGAATTTCTAAAGAATTCCCATATACTCCCAATTGCCATTACTCCCTGATTCTTATGCTCCCTTTACATGGAATACCTTTTATTATGATAAATATCGTATTTACGTGTAAATGATGTCATTATTAAAAATTAAATATAAAATAAAATATAAATATACATATAAAAATGTATGTGTATATATACCGATTGCGAATGATGCTAAAGCATTGAGATATGAACGAAGATAACGTTCAGAATGTGAATCTATTATTTTATTCATTTAATATTCACATTAAAAAACATATGTTAATATATTTTTATAAATTTATCATTTTATATTTTTCTTTAAAAAAACGTTTTTATGTAATTTATTATTTCATAAGAAATTCACGTGTATTTACATATGTATCACTGAAATATAAAAATAAAAAATCACGTGACATTTAAAGCACATTTTAAGCGCGAAATTTAAATATTTTTATATTATGTTAAAATTAATTTTTTTTTCATTATTTTAACATTTATTTTATTAATTTTTGTGAATAATTTTTAAAAAATCATTTATTTGACAATAAATTTGTTAATTATAAAAAATGAGAGATAAAATTTTAATTAAACATTTATTTATTTATAATTTTTTTTGACATAAAACATTTATGCACATATTTTCCATATGTTTATATATTCAATAGTGATGTGTGCTAAAAGTGGAGTATGATATAAATGGGAATATTGAAAAGGATTAGGATCACAGTGAAAGAGACTTATTTTGGGAAACATCTGTTTAATTATTTGGTACATTCACACCCTAATTATTTATAAATGTTTTAATAAATAAAATTTTTAAAATAAAATTTTATAATTATATAATAAAATAAATTTTAAAGATATGAATGTAATAAAATTGTTTGAATTAAAAATGAAAATTAAATAAAATATTTATATTATTAATTTATAATGATTATTATTACATAATTTACATATTAAATAAATGAAAAATTAATATTTAGTTTTTTCATAATAAAGAATAATGATAAAGTGATGAAAGGCGAAGGCCAAATACTTTCAAAAGTTTAAGTAAAAGTTTAAGTAAAAGCACAGCATACACAATGTTATTATAATTGATATGTATATATGTATATATTTGAATTTTAGTCTCAGAATGATTTGGTTCAAAGAACTTTTAAAACTTTATTATTATTAATATTCATTTTTATATTATTTAAAAACATGAATGTTAATTATATAATATATAATTTGTCATTAAATTTTTGTTTAATATTAACATATTTTATAGTTTCATATTCTCAATTACTTCCCTCAGGTATTTTAATATTATTCATCATATATTATTTTTTAAATTATAAAATAATTTATAAAATATATAAATAATTTCATTATATATGTGTGTATATTAAATATTTGAGTTAAACATTTAAATTTATTTTTTATATATAATTTTATAAACATATTAAATTGTTATATGATTGTATACGATTTACCTGAGTTTTGCGCGTATATCTTAAGTTTTTAATATTTTAAAATTTCAATTTTTAAAAAAAATATATTTTTACCTCAGGATATAAGTGCATTCGTGCTATATAAGGACAGTACGAAAGTGTGGAGTCATCCGTCATGTAATAAACTATGAATTTAATATTTTTTAAAATTATTATATTTAAATAATTATTAAAAATACAATGTATTAGAATATAATATTAGAATCTTAATATACAAAATTCGCATTTAATATGTACAATTTTTTTTTGAAATTTTTATTATTTTAAATAATAATTTAATAAATATTTTACTTTTAATGTCAATTATTATCATGGTCATACGTTTACTTTATTAGTAATTATTAGTAACAAAAGAGAAAAAATATAGTAAAAGATATGACATTATACTTTAATATAATAAATATTTTGTGTTACAATTTACTACAATATTATGCAATCATTTTATTTTTTAATATTATATGTTAAAAATATAAAAAAAGTTAATTAAAGTTTTTGTAATTATACATGAAATTTTTAAAATGTTTAAAAGCATTTTTTATTATTTATTAATTAATTTATAAAAATGTATGTATATATTAATATATATAACACTTTAGGGTCTTCGGATATCTTAAAATTGATCGGTATCGAATCTGAGTCTTTGGGAGTGACTAAAGTCATCGGTTTCTGTGAGAAAAGAGCACTGACAATTGATGATCATGGAAATTCCATATATGGGAATAGTGCGAATGCTGATGCTGCCTTTAGATTAACTAAAGACGCTAATTTAAGAATTGAATCATCTCAGGCATTTCCATGTAATAATTAAATAAATATGAATTAAAATTTAAAAATATTATTTAAAAATGAATTTTTAATTTGAAAATTGCATTTTTATTCAAAGATGGACTTTCCTCTGATTTTTCTATTCTTTTGGCATTTCGAATGAAACAAAACAGTGACGGCACTTTAATCGGAATATATGATGACACGGGTTTGGATCAAATGCTAGTAAAAGTCGGTTATAATTTAACACTATTAATGCGCGATAATAATGATGAAAATAAAAAACTTTTAATGATAAAATTTAATTTAAAATCCAATGATGGAAAATGGCATCGTTTAGCATTGAGTATAAAGGTAATTAGTAATTTGTGAATAGAGTTTCATTATAGCGTTTTATCACGCATTAACGTTCGATATTATATCACGGGATGAGCACATGGTATAACTGTATAGCACAGGGTTCTTATAACCCTTTTCCTTTGCAAATTTGTTATGTCTCAAAATATACACACCGCGAGATATAAGACCGATCAAAAAGTGAAATAAAACTTTATTTATTTATATTTTCAAACTTTTAATTATAATAAACTAAACTTTTATTAAATTTTAATGTTATAATTAAAGGGAAATTCCGTTACACTTTTAAATGATTGTAATATACAACAGACGCGTGCACTTTTACGTAAAGAGAATTCAGTTTTAGACACATCGGGTGTTACTACAATTGGTCAATCACTAGTTCATGATAGTAATTTTGAGGGTGATATTCAACAAATTTATATTGTACCATCACCTGATGCTGCATATGAACAATGCTTTGATTTTCTTCCGGAATGTGATTCACCATATCCTTATGAAGGCACAGATGATACAATTACAGATAAAGAAAGTGAAGAAAGTGGTGATGGCGATGATGGAATAAATGCAAACACTATTGAAAGTATTTTCCCTTTAAATTTTACAGAAATTCCTCCTGTCACTAGTACTGTCACTAGTACTTATACTGAGCCAATATTAGTTATAAAAAATGAATCACCATATTCTAATGGCACAACTGTGGTAAGCATTAATTAAAATTAAAATTATTATTAATTATTATTAAACATTTGAATATTAAATTTATGAAATAACAAAGGGTTTAATTAATTGTTTTATAAATATTTTTAATTTAATAATAAATAAAAATAATATTTTAGACATTTACGATGTCTCCGCATGAATCAAATACAATATCCGTGAAAACATTAGAAACGCATCATTATGACGTAAATAAACATTAAATAAATACGGAATTTATGAATTTACATATTATTTGATTTTAGTGTATTCCCGGTTCACCCGGAATCAAAGGCCAAAAGGGAGAATCCGGAAAAGACGGTTATTCGGGAACTGCGGGAGTTCCCGGTCCTCCCGGACATATCTTCATGATTCCAATTCAATCACAAAATACAAAAGGTCCCGATGATAGTGAAACACTCAGGCATTTGTTAAGTCAGCATATGGTTAATAACATTTTATTATAAATTATTTATTAATAAAAAATTCTTTCATTTATAAATTATTAAAAAATGTTTAAAATTAGTTATCAATGAAGGGTCCTCCGGGACCACAGGGATTAACGGGATTTCCCGGACCAATCGGTCCTCCGGGACCCTCCGGACCAAAAGGTGAAGATGGTCGTGTGGGAGAAGATGGCCCGAGAGGAATGAGGGGAATGACGGGTTTCACGGGTTTGTCATTAATATTTCTACATTCAGTGGAAATAATCTAAAAGATATTTTGCTTTCAATTGGGTAAATGTGCTGTCATTCACATGAAGTTAAGTTGTGCTATGAATAGCAGAATTAGCAAATTCAATTACAAAATATCTTTTAAATTATTTTAATTCACTGTATTAATTGATTTTTAAATTAAATTAAAAAAATTAATTAAAAATGAATTTTTATAAATTTATTTTTAGGGCGTATGGGAAAAAGGGTAAAATATAAAAATATATTAAAATGATTTACATATAATTTTGTGTCAAAGGGAAAGAGCGGAAATCCCGGCCCAATGGGACCCTCCGGAATTCCGGGAATTAAAGTAAATATTAGTTTTAAAATTAAAATAAATATTTATTTATTATAAATAAAAATATATATAAATTAATAGGGTGAAAATGGGTTACCCGGTCTCATTGGATTTCCCGGAGAAAAGGGAGAGCGTGGATTTCCCGGGAATTCGGGTCCATTCGGGGAAACGGGTTTACCCGGAGAAACCGGTGATGATGGAGATCAGGGACCACCCGGTCCTCCCGGAGAAATGGGACCGCGGGGATTTCCCGGTATATTATACTTAATACTTATAAAAATTTTAATATTATTGTTACATTAGGACCGAGAGGATATGTTGGATTACAGGGAACTCCGGGAATATCAGGTCAGGAGGGAGCACCGGGATTAAAAGGTAAAAATATTGTCAAAATCGATGTGCCCGTAAATTTAAAATTAAATAATTGTTATAATTAATTTTAATTTTTTAATTTTTATTATATTTACATTTTCAATAATAAAATATATTTTTTAAATATGTTAACATCATAGGGTCTGTCGGTCCTCCGGGTCAACCGGGACCACCCGGTATTACAGGTCCACAGGGTCCAATTGGACCTCCGGTATTTACCAATTTTTATTAAATTTATTAAACTTTTTTTATAATTATAATGAAATAATTTATTTATTTAATATGATATTTACAATTAATTAATTATAGGGTCAACTGGGGTTAGTTGGTTCTCCGGGTCCTCCGGGACCATTTGGTAAACCGGGAATTCCGGGGTTACCAGGATCTGAAGGACTGCCCGTAAGTAATTAGCATATTAAACATTAATTATAAGAAAAACATATGCATTGAAATTAATTTAATGATTTTATTTTATAAATTAATTATATATTTTCCCCTAAAATCATTGCATTTTTCACATCTCTGTTCATATTTTTTAATTCCGCGAAACTTTTGTCTGACCCCTGATTCCACATCTCAAAAAAGACATAATATTCCGAAATTATTGATTTTACCATATGATGATTCTTTAGTGACAATTAAAACATGCTGTGTGCGGATGATATTCCCATTTTTATGAATATTGCTAATCACTAATATTTGAACATATTAATTTGTAACCATTAAAGTGTAAAATCTAAAAATTTTATCATAATATAAGAGAATATTATGAACTTTTATAAACATAAATTAGCCTCTACCATCTTTAACTATGTTTTTCTTAAAACTTTTCAAATGACACATATTGAAATATATAAATATTTAAAGCATTTAATATTATTTAATATTATTTAATATTTTTATAAAATTTTAAGGGTCCTCCCGGTAATGCGGGTCCCATGGGAATTAAGGGCGATACGGTAATAAATAACAATATATTAAAAATAATTAATTAAATGTAAAAATGAAAAGGGAAATACGGGAATGACGGGTCCAATCGGTCAGACGGGTCCACGCGGTGTAAAGGTATATTCACTTTTAATAGTTATTTATTTAACAGTATTATCCAAATATAGGGTGATCAGGGAATTAGAGGACCTCAGGGGTAAGGTATAAAATTTTGGTAAAATATAAATGATTAAAATTAAATTTACAGGGAAAAGGGGGAAAAGGGAGAGAACGGACACGCGGGTAATAAAGGAGACTATGGACTAAAGGGTGACATTGGATTTTCCGGATTAATCGGTGCCCCGGGACCTGAAGGTCCTGAGGGAGAAAAGGGTCAAACGGGACCAAAAGGAGATACGGGGTCTCCGGGACGTTATGGCGAAAAAGTATATTCATCACATAAATTATCACTCCTTATGTTATATTCTTAAAGGGAAAGCTGGGAATTCCTGGATTTCCGGGTTATCCCGGTACTGTTGGAGCAAAAGGAGAAAAAGGATTTTTGGGACAAATGGGAACTAAAGGAGACAAAGGAGAAAGAGTAAACAATGTCCAAATTCTTCATTTATAATAATGTATATTACTTTAAGGGATTTCCGGGTCCTGTTGGAGACAGGGGTCCTCCGGGTCAACGGGGAAATGCTGGCACCAGAGTATGTATATACTATGGTTTATATAAATAATAATAAAAAATTTAGGGTCCACGGGGACCACGCGGTTCTATCGGAATAAAAGGATCTATGGGTGAACAGGGAACTCCCGGGCAGGTACGACTTTAATAATTATTTGAATAAATTAACTAATTCTAATAGGTTGGCGAAAAAGGACAACCCGGGCCTTCTGGACTTCCCGGTCCTCCGGGAGTGCCGGGATCTCCCGGGGCAACCGGTAATTGAGCATATAAAATTAACAAAATTAATTTCTTACATATTAATAAATATTTAGGAAAAGACGGAATTCCGGGATTTGCTGGAGAAAGGGGTCCCACAGGAATGCACGGACCACCGGGTGCATCCGGTGCACCGGGACCCGTTGGACCAATTGGAGCTCCGGGATTGATAGGACCACAGGGAGAACCCGGTGCTACGGGCCCTCAGGGACCTTCCGTATGAATATATACTTTTAAATTAAATAGTAATAAGTAATATCTTAGGGTGAATCAGGGTTACCGGGTTCACAAGGAAAAGATGGCGTACAGGGATTACCCGGTCCAGTTGGTCAACCGGGAGAACAGGGACCTCCCGGAAGCCAGGGAGTTCCTGGAGAAAGAGGACTTCCGGGACCTCAGGTATTTAATAATACTTAATAATATTACTAATAATTTATTAAATTAATAATAAATTATAATAAATTATAATAAATAGTTTAATGATTAATTTTTTAATATATTATTATTTTAGGGAATACCCGGTATTAAAGGATCATCGGGTGAAAACGGTTTAATGGGATTTCCGGGGTCTAAGGGAGAAATAGGAGCACATGGAGATCCGGGACCTCAGGGAGAAACTGTAATACTGTTTATTTGTATATTTTCATGTATTAATTAAAGGATTTTATAGGGAAGAATGGGACCACAGGGCCCTGCAGGACCCATTGGACCAAAAGGAGATAAAGTATTTGCGTTAAATATTAATGTAATATTATAATAAAGAGTGTCATCTAATAAAGGGTGACATCGGATTCATGGGACCGCCGGGAAAAGATGGAAAAGATGGTCACAAAGTATAAGCGATGCTTTAACAGTTATAATTGAATAAAATGTGATTATATATTAGGGGCAAATGGGTCCTGTGGGACCTCCGGGACAACCGGGAGAAGATGGGGACAAAGTTCGTCATAATCTTTAAATTAATAAAATGATAATATAGAGATTTTTCTTATTTTAGGGTGAAGCGGGAGCACACGGGGAAAAAGGGGTTAAAGGATCAAAGGGCGACACCGTATGACATTAAATAATTATATTAAAATTTTATATTAAAATGTAATAATATAGGGTCCGCGTGGGCCTATAGGACTTCAGGGGGAAAGAGGAGAAATCGGACCTCAGGGATTAGAGGGCCCTCCCGGTCCACGCGGTCAGATCGGTAATTATAAATTTTTGTTTTAAAATTACTTTAATAATAATTATATAATAATTTTATAATTAAAAAGGAATTAATGGACCTAAAGGCGAAGATGGAATTGAGGGGTTACCCGGCCTCAGAGGACCCCCGGGACTACAGGTATTACATATAATAATAAATAATACAAAATAATAATGCGATTTTTATTTTAATATTTAGGGTTTACCCGGAATTATGGGTCCATCCGGGGACAAAGGGGACCACGGAAAAATTGGCCCTCCGGGACCACCCGGGCTTCAAGGACCACAGGGAATCTCCGGATCTATTGGAAGAGAGGGAATTCCGGGTGCTGCAGGACCTGAGGGGAAACAGGGTATAAAATAAGTTTTATAAAAAATTTTAAAATAAAGTTTCAAAGGTCAAAAGGGCGACACCGGACCCACGGGAATTACGGGAATTCCGGGAAAAGATTGTGATTCTACTGAAATAGGACCGCCCGGACCTAAGGGAGATGAGGGAACACAGGGAGCACCCGGACCCATTGGAGAAAGGGTATTATTATATTACACAATGTGATGATAGTTTTCGGTTTAAAATTTGAGTTTTAATATAAAATAAAATAATTTCAATAAATAAATGCTTTTATAGGGTGTGCCGGGATCTGAGGGACCAAAAGGAACAGCGGTATGTTTATTATTAATGAAATTATTTTTAATTTTAACATTTTGGATCAGGGAATTCCCGGTTTACCGGGAAATGACGGACCGCAGGGATTACCCGGAATTAAAGTAAGTAATTGTAATGATTTAAAAAAATAAAACAATGCTAAGAATAGGGCGAACCGGGAATGCCCGGAATTAATGGCAATCCCGGACCTCCAGGAATAGAAGGAGCTGTTGGTCCTATGGGTAAAGAAGGGTTACCGGGTGCTCCAGGACAACATGGACAAATTGGAATTCCGGGACCACAGGGAGAAGCAGGAATGCCCGGTATGTATATACAATACGCTTATATATGAGAATGGATCATATTTGTTAAAAATATAAAATAATTACGTATTTTGTCCGGAATATTTGAATGGAACACCCTAATACATGTTTAATAAAATTGTATTAAAAATAACATAACATTTTAAAAATTGAGGTGAAAAGGGAGACACCGGACCAATCGGACCTAAAGGTGATCATGGTCCTCCGGGTGTTGCGGGACTTCCGGGACCACAGGGACCAATGGGGCCAATGGGACCGCCGGGAATGGTATAATTATTTAATAAAATGTTAATATTAATATTATAATTTAAACATACATTTATAGGCGGGTGATGTCGGAGCATTGGGATCTCCCGGACCGATGGGACCCCACGGCCAAATGGTAATGGATTGTCATGGTCAAAAGTCATTAATTAAAATGTAATTATTAGGGTCTGACGGGAGAAAAGGGAGAAACGGGTGAACGGGGAAAAAGAGGTATGTCACAGCACTATCTTTTATTAGTACTTTTTGAGAACTCTTCGTACTTATACTTAAAGATATCAGAGGGAACATTTTTCATTTTAATAATATATTACTCTAAAAATTATGACAAAAAATGGATCATTTTAATAATTTTAATATTTATTATTTTAGGGACCAAAGGACATAGGGGATTAATGGGACGTTTCGGGAAAAAGGGAGAAATCGGGGAAAAGGGGGAAAAAGGAGAAAGAGGGGATACCGGTCCTATCGGATTAACCGGACATGAGGGACCGATTGGACCTGAGGGTAAATACAGTGAATCTTAAGTATTATTTAATAAATTTTGAGTAAAATCTGAAGCAATTTCTAATTTACTTTAATTTTTTATTAATTATTTAATGTTTTAATGTTTATTATTTTAAATTATTATTATTTATATGATTAAATTTTAATTTATTAATTGTTTTTAATTATATTTTTTTATTGTTGGTATTGTTGTATATTAATCTTTTATTTAAAATATATTCGATTTATATTAATTTATTTGTTTTTAAAATTTTAATTTAATACTATTATTATACTATAATTTGATACTATTATTGGACACATATAAAATTTTTAAAATAATTTATATAATAACTGAGTATTAACTAAATATTTTACATTTATTATATTTCATAACACATAATTAGGTCCTCACGGTCCTCCCGGACCTGAAGGAGTTCAGGGAATAGAGGGGCCGATTGGTCTTAAGGGTCAAACTGGAATTGAGGGCGAAAAGGGAGAAACAGGACCATCCGGTCCTCCGGGTCCACCCGGTACTTTCTCATTTAATAAAAGAAATATTAAATTATTGAGTAATTTTAATAGTAATATGATGTTATAATGAATTAGGCCCTCCGGGAGAGGCCCCTCCGATACCCCCCGAAATGCTATTGGAAAGAGACCATCCATACGCGTATAGAACGAAACGTGACATCACCAATTCCACGGATGATCCTAAACTTAAGCATTATGACAGTTATAATCCGACGCTTTCATCATCACATACGAATGGAAAAAACGATCATAAAATGGGAAATGAATCGATTGACGATGATTTTAAAAATAAATTAATGACCGTTTATACGTCGATATATGCGATGCGCAAAGAAATCGATGGTCTCAAAAAACCGATCGGAACGAAACTGAATCCCGCGCGTTCGTGTAAAGACATTTACTATGCACACCCCACTTTTGGTGATGGTAATTACTTTTATTAAATTTTAAATTTTATTTTAAAATTCAATGAATATAATAATTTAAATGAAAATTTAGGATGGTATTGGGTCGATCCAAATTTAGGTGTTTATGACGATGCTATACACGTGTTTTGTAACATGAGTGGCGGTGGACACACGTGCATTAATCCCGATCAACAAACAGCATCAGTAATATATATGTTCATTGACTTCACTTTTTAGATCTTATTATTGAATGGTATGAGTAAATACATAGGGTAACATAATTATATCTCAGGGTTTAGAGACCCTTTTCCTTTATTTGCAAAATGTATCAAAATGTGCTTACCCCACGCACATGCAATTTAGGGATATCCCAATTAAGAAAGTGTCTTTTCGGGAATTTATTGATCATATGACACATGATCTAAAAAGTGAGGTAAAAGTGTAAAATAAATTCATAATTTAAATAAAAAATAATTAAAACAAAATTTTAAAGTCCGTGATAATGAATTGGAAAAAAGAGCGTAATGAGCGATGGTTTAGTTCATTAAGAAATGGCTTTAAAATCACGTATGAGGGTGTGGGGCACGTGCAAATGACGTTTTTGCGTTTATTGAGTTCAGAGGCATATCAGAACTTCACATACACGTGCGTTAATTCCATAGCGTGGTTCTATCAAAACACTAAATCATTCGATTTCGCGATTCGATTTTTGGGCCAAAATAATCACGAATTCAGTATCAGATCTGTCAATAAACCGATGGTCATTTTTGACGGGTGTAAAGTGAGGGCCTTTCATTTATCATTATTTACAGTCAATGGAAATGTAAGAGTTATTTTGCATTTGAATTGGGCATATGTGCTGCATATAGTATGTGCAATGCATTTCGCAATGCTATTTATAGCAATAGTATTATCGTATTTAATTGCAAAATAACTCTTACAATTTTTCTATTGAAAGTAATATATCACTATCATTAGCATAATCAATCATTATCAATATACATTGTCATGTGCACAGACCTCATGAGAGGTCAATCGGTAAATTATATATTATCAAAAAGTGCAGTGATATTAAACAAAAAATATTATAATTATAAAATAAAAAAAATAAATTAAACATTTAATATTTAATTTATTTCAACAGTCTAAAAGTGCCGATGAAAATAAAACTGTGTTTTTACTAAAAACGTCTAAACCCATGCATTTGCCCATAACTGATTTTTGGCCCGTCGATTATGGACACTCAAATCAGGCCTTTGGATTCACCGCCGGACCCATATGCTTTAATTAATTTTAAAATGAATTTAATTAAAATTTTAAGATTTATATATTAACAATATTCATATTCAATAAAAATTATGTAAATTTTTATTTTAAAAAAATGTCAAATAAATTATAAGTTTTTTATTTGAATTAAAATTATTTAATGCATTTTTAGAAAATATTAATTTCAAAATGATAAAAGTTTAGCATCGAATGAATGCCCATTTAAATATGAACCAAAAAACGTGCGAATTTTTCATTAAAATAATGAAAAAACGTCATTTCACACGTTTAAGTATTGAGAACACATTTAATAGTAATTTAATGGCATTTTAATTAATTATCATCATTAATGTGTATAATTATTACACAATTATTAGTTTAGAGACATGTTTTTCACAATTCTCTGTAAATTTTTAACATTCCTTTTGTTTATTTTAAGTCATAAGAAATAAGAAATTTGAACATATATGCAATGTACGGACTTTAAAGGTTTTTAATTAATATATAATTTTTGGGGCGATAATGTCCTTTCATTATAGAATTGGATTTTATAAAAAACCATTCGAATCATTCGAATATCATATTCGCGCGCACCTCTAACCATTGCACATCATGATGTCATACATGATGATTATAAAGTTATAAGGGAGTGTATGCATATAACGATAAAACGTCATAAGGGATTTTTTAAAGTGAAATATACACAAATAACGTCTAAAAATATCATTATTAGTTTTAGTATTATATATATTATTTATTTAAATTAATTATGTGTGGTTAGGTTAGATCTACGGAGAAACTATGGTTAGGTCAAAATAAACAATCAATAAAACACGTGCTTTTGTCAGTATGTGTATAAAAGAGTATATATAAAAATATTTTTTTAGACGTTATTTGTGCATATTTTTTCACTTCAAACGTGCTTATGACGTTTTGTCGTTATATGCATACACTCCATAAAAGCGGTAAAATGTTAATCGTCTGCGAAATTATATTCACATTCATTTTTAATTTTTTTAATTTTAAAATAATATATTATTAAATATTAAAAAAATGGAAAATTCAAATGAAATGAATGATAATTCATCATTTGAAACGATAATATCCGATCATTTCATAATGAATAAAATAATGACGGAAATTCCGATGCGATCATTGTTTACATTACGATGCGTTTCGATACGATTTAAATCCATTATCGATACGTATTTATTATCATTAAAAGAATTTAAATTTAAAAATTATGAATTTAAAAGAAATGAGAAAAATACGAATGCATTCATTTTAAAAAGAAATGGAATGTCATTAAATAACAGTCTGAAAATGAATCACAATGCATTTATCACGATCTTAAGACTCACGAAGAATGTGACGTCATTATCTTTTAGCATTGTTTTAGTGTCACATTATCTTATATTTGATTCATTATCATATCATTTACCATCGATGATCATGAATTTACAATCATTGGATTTAAGACATGTCTATGGTCTTAAAAAAGATCAATATTCACGATTATCTATCGTATGTCCACAATTAAAGCATCTTTATTTAGGCTTTGGTATTAATCAATTGTATTTACCATTAATGCTGAAGAATCTGAATCATCTGAAGACATTAGACACATCGGAATGTCGCATTAAAACGATAATTTATAAATATAAAGACATTAAAGAAAAACGATCGCCTTTTATCGTATTATCATTAAATGTCGAATTTTTACGATTAAATTCTTTGGATTTAAATCAATTAAAAGATTTAATGATCATCGATCGTAAACATCATTTAAAAGAATTATCATTTCATTATGATAATGATTATCATTATTTATATGACAAAAACGGTCAAAGTCATGATGCAAAAGATTTCAATACCAAAGGTCATGGTCCTAAAAATGATAATAACAAAAGTCACGGTGCTGATGATGGTTATGATCATGGTCTTAATCATGATAATGATGGCGTTTTTAATGATCATAATAATGATGTCATTCGTTTTAAGACATTAATAACGATGATATGCAATGAATGGACACATTTACAAACTTTTAAAATGTCAATAAAAATGGATTCATGTGTCAATGGAAATGGATTATTACCGATACCATTATCAGCATCGACAAAGTCTTCATCATTACCATTATCATCATCGATATCGACTAAAAAATCGACTAAAATATTACCATCATCTGTACAATTATCGGGTAAAAGATTATCATCATCATCTGTTCCATCATCGGCTAAAAAACAATTATCATCAAAAAAATTTACGGAAAAAAAATCATCACCATCATTAGGGTCAAAAAAATCAAAAGTATCATCATCGGTATTATCATTTAAAGAATTTTCGGATAAAAAACCATTGTCTGTTCCATTATCGGCTGAAAAACGATCATTATCTAAAGAATCATTAATATTTGAGGCATCATTTTCAGAAACATCATTATCAAAAAGATTACGATCATCATCATCACCATCGGTAAATATCGGCATTTTACAAATGATCAGTAAATTATCCGATTTAAGAGTTTTGCACATTTTCGAAGAAAATTGTGTTTTAAATTTAATCGATGATAATGTATTAATGATGATATTTCGCGGATGTCATTATTTAAATGAATTGAATATTCAATGTAAAGGTAAAGGTCAAAGAATCACTGATCGATCATTGTCAAAGATCGATATACGATGTCCAAATATCGAAACACTAATTATTGAGCATATAATGGAAGATTCTAATGATGGTAAAGATAATGGTAATAATGGTAATGGTAAAATAACGGATAAGAGTTTAATCGCCATAAGTCAATTGAAGATTCTTAAAGAATTTCGATTAAAATACCATCATCAGCATTATCTTCGTATTAAAGACAATAATGATAAAGAAAATACATCATTATCTTCTTCAGGATCAGGACCATCACCATCATGTTCAGCATTGAAAAAACCATCATCAGCTAAAAGATTACGATTATCATCGGCTAAAGAATCAGATTCATTAGAATCATCATCATCATCTTTAGCATCGGACAAAGAACCATCATCATCATCGCCATCATCTGATCATATGTTATTAATGATAAACACAAATTTACAGTCAAATTTTTCGTGTGAATCTATTATAAGAATGATCCAAAAATGCGATCGTCTTAAGATTCTAGATTTAGATGACGCTAATATTTACCATTATATTGTAATAAAAGAGATAATTAATAATGCGTTAAATTTAAAATATCCTCAAATTTTTTACATTTTTTTCAATAAAAAATGTAAACATATTTTTGATTTTATTCTTAAAAAATATGAAATATCATTACCGAAAAATCTTATTATTAATTTTATTTAAAAATTCAAATTTTATTATTTTATTTCATTATAATTATTTTAATTTTAATTTTAATTTTAAAATACACTTTTAATACGAATTTTTTGTTTTAATTTTTAAAATTTTAATGTTTCACTTTTTTATTTTAAAAAAACTTAAATATCAAAATTTTTTAACGTAATATTTTAATTTAAATATAATTAATAATTAAATTTATATTTAATATAAATTTTTTAAATTTTAATTTTGATATTTTTTCTAAATATTTATTTAATATAAATTTTAATACGGTACCATTTATGTTAATGTGGACTCTATCCAAGCATATGCTATGGCATAGAGTCCCCCTTAACGTAAATGGAACCGTATATATTTAATGATTAAATCTTTTTAAATTTAATAAATCATTTTCATATTATTATTATTATTTAAATCATTAATATTTATTTAAAAAATAATTTAAAATATTTATAAATATAAAATAATTTTATTTCATAAATATGTTATGCATAATTTTCAATATTAAAATATTAATAAATAAATAATTACATAAATGTATTTTTATTTATATTTTTATTAAAATATAAAAATAAAATATTTAAATATTTAAATTAATATAATATATTTTATTTATGCTTTTATTAAACACGTGTAAGTACAGTATTTGAGATTTAATAACAGAATCAATGCGCATTTTTAAGGGCATACATGCACATGTTAAAAGAATTATATATGCATAAAAATGCGCATCAGTTCTGGTTATAAATCTCAAATATTGTATATGTATATTTTCAATATTTTATAAAATATTCCTTTAGTAATATTTATTTTCATTGTATCGAATGACACAAACATAACACCCCCTTTATAATAAGCAGATAGCGCATTCTTAATAATAGCATTTTACTATAATAAAATTATAATTATATAAACTAATTATATAAATTTTATGCATTGTTATTTGTCATTCAATATATTACCGGATTATGTAAAGTTAAGTATCGGGCTTCTATTTAGCAAAAAGTTATATTTATGGACCAATTAGAAGCCCGGGCTTATATTTTTCAAAATCTTTAAATTTGATATTAGCATATATTTGAGCGATATTTTATTAAAAATTAAGAATACACATAATTAAATATATTATTTTTAATAAAATTATTTTAATCATATTTTTCTTCAGTATCTGTGTCTTTATTTTTATATTATATCTTAAAATATGCTTAAATTATAGATAAAAATTCTTAATTTAAATGATTAACTTTTATATTTTTATAAATAATGTGATCTCCAAATACAAGACCACTGCCCTAATATAAGCCCATGGGCTTCTATTACACGTGCGTTTAACTTTGTTATATTCCGGTAATATTATTGCACTATGCTCGAAATTTAAAAGTGCGCATACCCTTTTACCCCTCATTTTAAGATTTAATTCTATTTATTGCTTAACATATGGGTATGCATATGTTAAGCAATAAATATGTTAACATTTGCATACACATGAAGCTGCGCACTGCACATAGTATACTTTATAGGGAAATGTACTGTAATATGCACTCTGTGTCTGGTTTATAATGTTTGACACTGTATATAATTCTACATATACATAATTGTATATGTATATTATTTATAATATAATAATATCATTATCATGAATTATGTGTGTTTTAAATGATTATGTTTAATTCATTCATTACATTAAAGATAATATTTACATATTTTGAAGTGTTTATACATAATGTAAATGCATTTTATATATGAAGAGAATGATGAAAAAGAAGCGTCATATGATAGTGGACCATTATTTTTACAGATATTAGTTAACTCAATATAAAAGACATATATTATGTTAAACCATAAAAAAATATTATGAATAAATTTTTACATATAAATTTATAAAAATGAAACTTTTGGCATTTAAAAGTGTTTGGAATAAGTATATACGTAAATGCTTTTTATTCATATTTTTATTCATAATTTTGTTATATATTCACGAATGTTATACTTTATTCATTATTCATGGGATTATTCTTTTTCTATTATCAAAGAATAGAGGGATTTAAAAAATAAATTAATTTTTAATTTAATTTATTTATATATTATAATATTTATAAAATATGTTCATATAATAATGGAATTAATATGTAATTTTCAGAAAATACTTATTCATAATTTTAAAATGAATAATTAATTAATGAATAAATTTCAAAGAAACGGTACTAAACAATGAATAAATAATTTATAACGTTAATTGTATTATTATATAAATAAACTTTTAAAATAATGATAAATGATAAATGATTCATTATTTAGTAAAATAATAAATAAAAATTTAGTAAATATTATATGAAACAAAAGAATTGAAAACATAACAATGATAACATAATAATGTGTGTAAAAGTTTTTAATGATATTTACAATTCATTTTCTTTCATTCATAAGTGCATTGAAAAGTGCTGTGTATTATGTGCTCTGATGTTTACTAATTTTAGTGCGTATATAAATAAATGCATATAAATCTATTTAAATGTACTTTTTAATTACAAAAAAATGCTTTTCTATTGAATCACATACAATATACGATCGTTTCTAATATTAGAATGTTTAAAAAACATTTTTTAATCGAAAATGATATATGTTAATACACGCTTTATACATACATAAACACACACATACACTATTTTTTAAAAAACATTTTGATATTTAATCACTGATATTATATTTCGGAATTTAAAGAAAAAAATTTAAATAAAATTTTAAATAAAAAGGAATTTCTAATATATTATTATACATACATTATGTTTTATTATTTATCCGATGATCTAATTTTTGTTTACATCAAATACTAATATCACTATTATGAGATATATTACGTCACGGGCATCAATAAACACGAACCGAATAATTATATTTTTAAACTGAATATTTTTTTACTTTAAAAATATTTAACATTTATTTTAATATTATAATAATATTAAGTTTAATATTAACAAAAGTTCTAATTATAAAATCGATATTTTATATATTTTATTTTACATTTAACAGTAAATAATAAATTTATCATTAATATTAAATTTTTATAATATATAAATGAAAAATAAAATTATATTTAATTCAAAAATTAGGAATATGAATGTGTATTTACATGTATATGAATATACATGAATGTACATGTATTTGTATGACATAAAAATATAATTA
>JAQIXB010000361.1:0-19090 GCA_034697405.1 Mesoplophora pulchra | reverse complement strand
ACACATATTTAATTATTTCTTTGATATCTCTTAAAATAAAAAAAAGCATTTAAAGCACTTTTTACGTCTCTAATTATAATATAAATTATATTTATTATTCTAAAAAGCAATTAATGATGAATGTTTATGATAAAATACTTTATTATATAAATATATAAATATATAAATATGAAAAATAATTTTTTAAATTTTTTTACAAAAAATGTTTTATAAATTAGATTTAATCGGACGCTTTTAAACTATTTTTTTAATAATATATTTTATTTTATGATGGAATTAATTTAAATGTAAACACATAAAAATTGCAATACAATTAACTAATGTTAATACATTTTTAAAATTTTAAAATTTTAAAATTTTACACTATTTATTTATACGGAAATTGAATGCCGAATATTATAAAATGTAATAAAAAATGGGCATTTATCATTGACATGTATTATCTATGATATGATATTAATTTATAATTAATATTATGAATGATTAAAATTCGGGAATTTTCTTATAAATTGAGTTATGAATAATAACTTTCTGTGAATATACAGAAAATCCTGACCCTTAAAAAATAATGATTAACATGAAATAAGCATTTTATTAAAACCCATACAGTCACGTGCATAAATATAATGTTCAGTCCCGTATGTCCAAAAAAAAGTTTATAATGTCATGCTTTATATAACTCACGTATGTGATGCGAATAGAGATTGAAATATATCATTTATTTGTAATAAATCACAGCATATATTTGATATGTAATATATACTGTTTAATTATATTTATATAATTATCACAAAAATAAAGTTTATCATTTCACATTAAACTCTTTTAAACTTTTTTAAGAGTTATTTAATGCTCCCCTTTTCCCCCTTTTTGGGTTTTGTCTCACAAATTCCAATTTTTTCACTTTTTCTTTCTTTTATTTTTTTATTTTATACTTTAATTTTATCTTATTTTTTGGAATTCCCAAAAGCCTTGAGAATCAAGGAAGATCTGGGAATTAGCCAACTTTACTTTGTTTTAGTTTTTGAAGTTATTTACATTCAATCAACTTAAAATATAGTCAAATTAAATGCATAAATAATAAATTATTTTTATTAAAATCATTTTAAAATTTTCCATTTTTTTTTGTTTTTTTCCTAATTTTTTAGATTTTGTCATTTTTAGTAAAATTTTGTACCACAAATAAGTATAGTAAAAGCATAATTTAATAAAAAAGTTTATTTTGAAATGATACATGACAATATTTTTTGTTTTAACTTTAGTTTTTGATCATATATTTAAATATTGATATTAATATATTAATAATAATGAATATACACATAAATAAATAATTTGAAACTAAATAATGCGGTATTATTTAAAATCTTAAATGAGGACTCTCTTTTGGGTCATTCTTTACTTAAAACAATAGAAAATTATAAAATTAATTAATTACATGTTTAACCTAAACTCTTATCATTAAAGAATATAATATTCTATATCATTATAATAAATGTTAATTTTAAATATAATTATAATTAAAATGATCATATCGTATTAATATTAAAGATGAATAATAATGCGTGTTAAGTTTAAAGATGAATTTCGTTAATATTTTTATTAAATTATAAAATTAAAACTTAAATTTTAAATCGGTTAAAATATTGATGATATTTATATCCATATGATGGCGCTGAAAACGTCATATTTATTATTAAAAATTTAAGGGTCCGCCTCAGAAAAGCACTCTGAATGTATGTAAGAATCACGAAAATCTTTTAAAAAAGACATATCAAATTCGATCATATTACAACTATAATTATACTATACTATATAAGAAATTAACCTTCCTAATCCAACCTCACTTAACCCTAACCTAACCTAATCCAACCTCACTTAACCCTAACCTAACCTAATCCAACCTCACTTAACCCTAACCTAACCTAACCCAATCTAATTAACAGAGAAGTAAGAGCAGTAATATAATGACCGCATCCGGTCAATTCGGATGTACAAAAATTAACGGTTTTACTGTGAACACATTTATCGGGGCTTTGATGGGGGACTATGTTCGTCCATAGTTATCATTTCATGATATTTTACAGTGTTTTATGTGTATTATGTTTAAATATTATAAAATTCTCAGTTTAAACTCATGATATAAGTCCGAAACATTATGTTATACTAAAATTAAAAACCTCTTTAAAGGGGTATCATTTATATATTACATTTTATTAATTAATATATGTTTATACATAATCATGTAATAAAAAATGCATTAAATAATTAAAGTTTTGT
Source organism: Mesoplophora pulchra (assembly GCA_034697405.1). Lineage (NCBI taxonomy): Eukaryota > Metazoa > Arthropoda > Arachnida > Sarcoptiformes > Mesoplophoridae > Mesoplophora > Mesoplophora pulchra. The sequence goes on along the minus strand of JAQIXB010000361.1, from coordinate 16,813 downwards.
ATTTTATCATTTTTTACTTCACATTTACAATATGACCATTGCCAAAATGGGTATATATTAAATTATTTGATTGATATGGGGTATGTTTACAAATTGGGGTATAGTTACAAATTGTAACTTAAATTTCAGAGATATTTTCAAAAATTATTAAATAAAATTTTAAACTTTTGTCATAACACATAATGTCCCTGATTTTATGGCATATTAATTTTAATTTATTTTAAGAATAAATTTTTAAAGAAATTATTGCAAAAATGAAGAGGTAAACAGTATTCTTATAAAATATGAATGATTATTCAAAATGGGCACAGTTCAATATTTATGATAAATGCTTTCACTATAAATATCAAATTCTTTTTAAATTATGGAAAATATATACATGTATATGTAAATGACAATACATAGAAATGTAATTCATACGCTTATACCTATCCCTATATCCGCACCGAATGAATGATCACCCTCTGTGAGACTCTGAGACTGTGTCACCCGACCCCTGAACCCATTTTAGGTCATAGTGCAGCACTCCTCATGCGGTGTCATCATTTTCATATATCATTCATTATATATTTTTAAAAAAAATTAAAATCATTACATATATACTTTAAATCAATGATCATTAATATGAAGTTTTAAATCGCATTTAAAATTTAAAAAAATTAATTTTAAATCAATTTTTTAGAACATTTTAAATTCCAATTTTTTATTATTTTTAATTAATGCTTAAATTTTAGAATTTTTAGAATTTATTTTTTTATTATTATAATATAAATGTCAAAAAAATCAACAGAAATGTTAATTAATTTTTAAAATAATTTTAAAATATTCAAAAATATCGTCAGTTTAAATTATGATTTTAATACGATATATTATTTTTATTATTTATTTTATACATTTTTCTAATGTACATATTGAATCATATAATTAATTAGCTATTACTGTACTATTACTGTAGCTATTACTATAGGGTATATATTAATAAAATTGAAATTTTAATTAACATATACCCCATTAGTTATTTTCATTCATTAACATTATAAAAATATAAAATTAAATAATTATACATTAATAATGAATTTTCCCATAAATAAATCACAATTTTTAAATGTCATATTTTATTTTATTAATTAATTGTATCATTTTAATTCAATGATTCACTTTTGTTTATTCATTGAATTATTAACTCATCTATTCCTATCCGTCTGACCGTAGTCATATTTTAATAAAAATTAATTGTTTTAAAATCTAAACATTTAAAAAAATTAAACCTTAGGAATGCCTCAGCCATACATAGATATACTTACATTATGCCATTTTTTTAAATTTTGTCATTATCATAACTTTTTTTGACTAAAGTCAAAAATGACTTCATTTTCATCATTTTTAAATTAATCTTTTTTCAGTCTTAATTATGACTGAATATTAAATTATATATATATTTTTAATGCTAAATCTATGTATTTTAATATTATAAAAAAATACGGTTTATCTAAAAAGGTTTATGATTAAATTTCGGAATTTCGGAATTTCCGAAAAATCCCATCTCTGATGATAATAAATAAGAATGTGTGCATCATTTTAAGATAAATATTCAAATGATATGAAATAACATTTTATAATAGATTATGATTAAAAAATTTAATAAATTAATGAAAAACAATGAATGAATACATTTATTATTTACATACGTATACAATAAACATATAAATATTTATATAAAAAAAAGAAAATTATTGAATGAAATAAACTATTACTATGAACTATTATTAAGTAATGATTGAAAATTGTGAAAATCGTGTTAACATGATAAAGATGATACTGTTATTGAATTATATAAAAATGTATTATAATTATAGTTTTGGTTTTTAAACAAATAATAACCGATGCCGTAATATAGTAATTTTCTTAAATGCATTCATCATACACCTGAGGATAAGAAAAAAGCACGTTAAAAAGATCATTGATATATTATATTATAAACTATAGTAAATACACTATATATAGTATTATATACTTATAAATATACTATTATTATATGCTATTCAATTATTTCAAAGGAAAAGAGAAATAATGTTAGATAATGATAGTCGGAGGTGACGCATGATGTTCATGAGTGAAATCACTCAATAGTATACATGTATGTACTCTCTGTATTGAATGTACAGAGTGTTCTATTTAAAAGTATACCCAATTGTATGCTATTGCTAAATATGATTATTATAAAATACACTAAATATTATGCACATATTAATTCAAATGATATCCATTTAATTTCATACGATTTCACAATTATTATATACTAATAATAAGTAATATTTGTGCATTTTACAATTATATTTAACAATATTTTACAAAAAAATTTGGTATCCTTTTAGATGGAACATCCTGTATAATATAATTATAGATTTAAACTTTGTTAATATGTATATAAAATATAAAAAGGTATTTTCAATGTATGTTTAGTGTATTTTTAGTGTATTTTAGTGTATATTGACCCTCTTTTTAAAGTAAAATATGAATGAATGTATGTATGAATGAATGTATTCTAACTTTAGACATATGCCAATAGTGAAAGAATTTTTTTTAAAAAAATTGAAATAAATATTTAAAGAATTTTCACTTTAATAATGTATATGCATAGTACTTATTATGGCACTATACTTATTGTGAATATATTATTTATTAAAATTTTAATAAAAATTAAGTTAAAATATTTAAAATTAATTTTTAAAATTTTTATAGAAAAAGCTCATCATTATGAGTCAATTGCTTTTATGTGATGAAAATGGTACATTAAAAAGGGCGTAAATAAAAATTAAATTAAAGTATTTATGTTTAATAGTAATTGACTAAAAGAGATTAGTATTAACCATGAGATGATTAAAATTAAATATATGCTCTTTCTATGGAAAATGAAAAAAAATTCATTACAAAAGTGTTTACGTATAGTTTACCACCATATTATATAAATATACGTGTTTTTTATATATTTATATTTATATAGTATATAATGATAACAGGTTTCTGCTGAGAGTGTGTGTTTTTATAATAATATGTTTACATAAGAAAAGTATACTAAAGGTGAAGCATCAGTTTCTGAGGAGATTTAAAACTAGTAATTAAGTGCCGTGCATAGTGAAGGTGCGGTTCGAGAATATCAATTATCGAGAAAATGGTGGGGGCATATCTTTTCTCATTCTAAAACATTCATTGTGTTTTTGCAAAAGTATAGGTGGTCCTAAACTATGGTTCTCGGGTTTCCTCATCATAGCATAAGAGTTTCTTGGCTCTCATCAGGTGGTCCACTCTATGACATGATATATACTTTCATATTTGACCTCTCATTGACCTCTCACCACATCTATGCGCATATACGATTCCATTCATTTATGAAAAAAGTACGCGATTCGATCATCCTTTAGACCTCAGAACACACTATTTCATGATCTCAATAATCGTTATCATATACAATTGCATTTCACCATCACTTTTCCCATAATTCTATCATATTTTTCAAATGCTTTCATAATATATGCATATATTTATAAATATTTTTATTAAATGAATAATAATAAATTATTAAAGAATATTATTAATTAAAATATTTGATAATAAAGATACTGAGGAACATGTCTGAGAATATTATTCTCATGTCTTTTATTTTCATTTTTAAATATCATTTAATTTAAATAATGGGAAAAGACATTTATTTAAATGTTTAATTTTTTAAACGTAATTTCACGATTTTACTTAATTCTGACATTAATGAATTAACTGCACACATTCGGCATAAAATGCAATAATTATTTTAATAAAAAATAAATTTTTCATTTAATTAATTTTCTATGCGATGACACTTTTTAAATATTTTATACGTTCATATTTACATACATTTCTATATATAAATATTTTAATTATTTTTACTAAAAATGTTATCGCATATTTTTGTTTTATTATTTTTCTATTTCTTTAGTCTCTCGATTTATATTCATCAGAATTTTATATTAAAATATTTGAATATAGTGATAGTGATTGTATTTATAAAATGCAATATAATAGCAATTTACAAAACTAAATATCCAAATACGATACCATAGCATTTATGTTCATACTAAATATACATGTAATGTTTGACTCAATTCCAATGGGAAATCACTAATGCTCATTCTAACTGCAGCTGAATATACCTGAATCATGATGTGCTGCAGACCCAACTTTGCCACTGGTTATAGCACTAGTGACTAGTCCATGATGTGATATGGACCATCGGTGATGCTCATCAAATCATGTGATGCATTCACAAAATGTAATGCACGTGATCAGCGGTCCATGAACTGAAACAGCGGCTGTAATCCTATGGTGATGCTCTCATTCACTCTCAATGTGCACTTTTTCAATGCAAAAGTTACCATTCTCTATTATCCAATTTCTACTCTATAACATCACCATATACCATTATATTATATATAATATAACATTATAACATTTCATAGTGCGCCGTATGCATATATATCCATTTGAGCGTTACATTCAATACTCATGCGATATGCTGATGATGGTGAATAAATGAATGAATCACTTTCAAATTAAACAAAATTACCACGATACAAATACAAAAGATTATACTGTAATAACATTTTAATATATCATTTCGAAAAAATATCATTTTTACGAACATATTAACATAAATCATTAGAAAATGAAAATTTTATATCAAATTTTATATATGTTTAATGTTGATTATGATGTACTGCAAATGTAAGAAATATATGCACTTTTATTATGGTGTCTCTATGAGAATGGCATTAATCTGCATAATCCATTATATAATATGAGTGTACATATCCGTATGGCATGATGCACCTGATGGAAGGACCACCTGCTAATGGGGGTCCATAGGTCTTTTGCTCATATATTATCATTTCCATCATCAGTATATTGTTCTGCATTCGTATTTATTATAAGAGACAAATGCATTGAAAATTTACGTGCATTATAACAATGAATGAACGAATAAATATATGATTTTATTGATCGAAAAGTATAGTCACTAATAACTAATAAAGTGAGTTTTTCACATTTCCCACTGCCACTGTGTTAGTGCCACACCCAAAGAAGTTGCGTGATGAACAAAATAAGCATTTAACCCCGACATATGATGTCTACTAGCAGCTACTAACAGATCTACGTTTAATATAAAAACTATTTCAGCATAGTGCCATTTTTGTTTTTCTGAATAATACATGCACTTTGGTGTTTGTGTAGTTTTAGTTTAGAATAATATAATAAAACTCTTAACATCGGTCTTTTCCTATTCCAATGGAAAGTTAATCATTGATAAAAACAAACATATTAAGAGACAGTCAATAATCCTATACACAAATATTAGATCACTCTCAATGTTATCCATTGTCTATGCCTGAATCTTATCACACTAAAAACATTCACATTCTAAAAAGAGAATTACCAATATATTGGGATATGTCCAATTAGTGATTCACCTCTAAAATCATGTTCGTTTTAGTCTGTGCGTTGCATTTGCCAAAAGTGCGATATTACTATGTACAAATAAAAAGGCTAAAGGTACTTTTGGTACTTTCGCAAATGCTGAGTTTACGCTAATACGGTCGCAAAAGAGCAAAAAGAGGATTATAAATAGAGAATGCTATGCTCAGCTCATAGCTGTCGTATGCTTAGAAAACAACCAATTTATTATGTAATAAGTGTCAATCATGCGCTAGTATTTGCATATTAATAAAGGGAGGAGATGAGTGAGTATTTATGCAGTACATACACACTGTACATTGGGATGCATTGCATTTTATATGAAAGAAAAGTTACGTTTTTACGATCGAATGGGAACCTCAACGGCGACAACGATCATAGTGAGTCTAATACTAAATATACTAATACTATAGATTGTTTTATAGTATTTATAGTATATTACGGCAGAAAGAGATAGACTTTGACGGACTTAAAAGTTAGTATTTTAGTTACGTAAAGCTCAGATTCTTTGACTATACTATTAATGTTATATGTTGTATGATGGTTAGGCCATGGCCTTAGGTTATGAATCATGGACAGGCCTACCTTTTCAAAGTGCCTAGTCAAAGTGCCTAGTTCGATTATTTTTGCTAATAAAACATATGCGCTAATAGCATATTGCAGATGGCCCCTCTCATAACTCATCCCACGGCCCCGGACACGATCACGCTTACTACTAATACTACTAGCAGAGGCATGCATATACAATAATTTAGTTTTTAAGTTTTTTAAAATGCATGTGATAAACTAATAATATTTAAAGCAAAGAGTGGCTCCATTGGGCTATCGCTTCGGTGTGCCATCGGTGTGCCTCCCATGAGTTTGGCACCCCATGGACCTTTTCCTTATATCATTAAATACGGGCATATTCAATATTACTACTATCATAGTTTACAGACATAGTGTGTGTATATCTAAATATATTTGTATACTATTATCTGTATTATATGTATAACGTTTTAGAAAATGCTTCTTTTGAATAATGTTATTCACAGCACTCTCACAGTTTGGACTCAGCCCCCGGACACAATGGATTAGTAATTGTTTTAGATTATGGCATTTAAAAAGATTAATAAATACAATATTCACATTTAATATTATTATAAAGCATCATCATAATACTATTATCTCAGAGATATGTCTAATATATTCTTTGATGATGTAATTTCACAATAATTATATTATGATACTATTTTACAACAATAACTAGTAATACAGTAACTTAAAAGTTGCTTTTCTCAATTCAGTGGATAAAAGGCATTGAATTTTGAGCGGACTGTTCACATTGAGAATTTCGGCAGTTTACGCCCTTTCACATGGTATCTCATAGTATTAGGCATAAGTCGTGAGGAGGAAGATACTGCAGAGACTCGTGATGAGCTTTTTTTGTGTTTTTCGTTAATAACAGTGTATGTATATTATACACGTATAAAATATTAGTACGAATAATGAATAAAACATCACATGCATATTTAAAAAATTACAATTAAAAGAGATATATTTGTAAATGATGATCGAACATATTACCGTATTTTTATAGTTTATCCAATGATTTCGGATTAGTGAGTAGTTCTCTAGTTAATCTCCAGGTCATCTTTGCTGCATTCTCCAATGAACTAAAATGAAAAACATATTCAATAGAATTACATTCTATACATATATTTAATACGTTTTTTTAATTTTGTAAATTTTAGTTAATAAATTTGACCATAGATCAATGGATCAAATATTTATGGGTGATCTAAAAAGATACAGTGAAACCTTTATATGTGGGTGAATTGTAAGTCAGCAGGTGTTATACAATTTGTTGTTGCTCATGTAAAAGGTGTGGGCTTTTCAAATGTTTTAAGTAATGTACTAGTAATGTACTAGTGAGCTTAATGGTGGAGGCAGAGTCATTAAAATAAATTTAAAACACAAATTTCTTCATTTAATATACTGATATATATTTATGATGAAAGAATATTTTATTTTTGGCGTGTATATAAACAGTATAAGTAAACTTAAATCCGTATATATTGTATATATAATAGCTAAATTAAAGATTAACTAGATTTGAGCATAGTTTACCTGTGGGATTTTCCTCTGAACAGATCCAAATTCGGAAGAAAATAGTGCGGACATCTCCGACACTGGAGACATGATATAAGCTGCAAAAGAATGCCATTGATACGGTCCCCTAAACACACCTCATCCCATTCACATTCACGCGGATGCTTTTCACATTCGTAGAGTAATAGCGTTTTGAGATGATAGGCGTTTATGGGAATTCCCGGAAGATCCAAATGACGATCCCGGAGTGTCTTAAGAATCGAAAGACACTTCTTACGGCATCCCCCCTTTAATCAAATAACTCTTTTAGCATCTTTTATATCTAAATGCTCATTTTACACTTTAAATTATAAAACGAATATTTAATAATTTTATTAAAATTATTATTAAAGTGTTTGAAAAGCATTTTTTTGCATAATTAGATAATCACATAATTTTCGACACATTAATATAATGATATAAATATTATATTAAATATATATGATTAAATATATACTTTTTAATACTCAATTTACTTTATTTATAGAATTGAATAAAATTGAGATAAATTTTAAATTTTTGATAATATAAACACATTTTTAAAAATGTCATTATTTTTCAAACTTTAAAAGTACAAAAATTGAATATATTAAATCTATATTTTTATCAGAAATTTTTCGATGTTCAAAATTAAATGTAAATTATCGATTTAAGAATTTTGAGGCTTTTATTTAATGACATTTATTTTATGTGAATTTAAAATTATTAAAACGATAAAAATAATAAATTTAAACATTTTATTCAATTTTTATCTTTTAAATTATTGATACTCATCAAAAATCGTTAATTTAAAGTATACTTAATTTTACTCAGTTGTATATACTATTAGTGTATTTTATATACACTACTAGTATACTTTACTAGTATACATTTGTAAATTTACCTGAAGTAATCTATTCTCAGCCTCGAGAAAGCTCAAAACCCAAGCATCTCCCTCCATACTGCTCTGTTTGCCCTAAAAATAATTAGAAATATATTTTATAATTCTGTTTCATTATTAAATATCTAATTTTACCTGAAGAGACACGCATTCTTTGCTCAATAAATCAAAGCCTTCAGCTTTAACCTCTGCAACAATGTTCGGGGGTGGCCACGGGCATGTTGGCATTGGCCAATGCGCTGCCGAACGTGGCCAAAGGCCACTGCAGCGAAATGCTGAAAGGCCAATAGTAAATAAATGTTAAATTGTTTTAGTATATTCATTTTAATAAATATATATTATATATATGTATATTTTAGATAATTGCTAGTTTGGTAATATACCTGGTGTTATTTGTACCACAAAGCGTTCTCTGACTCGCAACTTAACTTCACTAGTATCTGGTATCATTTTCACCAAATCCCTATAACTACATTTATCACATGCCTGAGCCACCTATTTATAGACAATATTATTAAATGATTATATAATGACTCTTTTAATGAGCGTATATTCATATTATTGCTCTGAAATATAATAACTAAACAGTTCGTTAAATACTACTAGTAATACTACCAATACTACTAGCATGCCTTTAAGGGACATTCGTGGAAATTTAAACGAAAGGGCGTGAAAATGAAATTGAAGAGAGATGCATTTTTAAGCGTAATTAATTATTACGTACCAATGTCTGAAATCGCGATCGTATTTTCCGTGCGCTGAGATATCCACTAGCGGTAATAAACTCTACCCATAGTGACATCGAACGCTTTCGTCCATCTGATAACTTTAAAACAATGCTTATAAAATATCTATATGGTATTGCACAATAAGCTAGTGATACACTTTTACTACTACTAGTACACATTAACTAAGTGACATAATTGATATGTAATTATTTAATTACTTTTAATACTGCACATCCCGGTAATGAACCATCATCAACAAAATTGAACACTCCCATTTGATTCAAATATAATACGACTTCGAATTCAGTCGGAGATATTACTTCTAAGCCTAGTATATGACAGTATAATTAATTTAATGCATAAATGTTCATTAAAATAATAAAAGTAAAATAACTTTTAATAATAACGATGCTTTTATTGATTATTTTAGCCGCGAAATATTTACTTATTTATGTATTAAATAGATATATACGTTTTGATTAGTGTCATCATTATCATAATAATTTTTTAAAAAATTTATAATTTTTTATTTACTTTTAAATTTAACTGAACCTTTTTTTAGTCAATTTTTTAGTATTTTTATCGTGTGAAAATCGTTTTGGAATAGTAATGGTACTCATTAATGAAAGTTTTAAAACCTGCTATTATTTAACTATTTACTTAATTTATTGAACTATGTTTATATACATGTTTGAAAGAGTTTTAAATTTAATGCTAGTTTATACGCTAGTTTATGTTCTGTTTTTATGTAAATGAATAGTAATAATTTGCGTAAAGGAAATGAATATTCTCATATATTATTTTATAAATGTAAAGATGTTTAACACACACCTTCATAATGACCATTGCATTCATTGAGAGAGGATATGAAACGCGGCTCCTGAACTTCGACCTCTTTAAGCACATCCTGAACTATCTTTGTTATTTCACGTATTGTCTTTGCGATTTGACCTCTTCTAATGTGAGAAACATATTTACCATTAAAATGTTTCAAATTTAATATATAATATTAATTAATTATATATATTATATTAAATGACACAATTATGACGTATGAAAATAGAAAATTATTATTTAAAAAATGTTTTTCTTTTAAAACATTAAATATTACGCGCGATTATATCATTATGCTTTAAATTTGAAGGTTAATGTGTAATTTACTGTCATCGATTAATGATTTCCCATTTATTAATATGATAAAAATTAAAATATAAAAATTATCAATGATGTGTTAAATGTTAAATGCGTTAATATTTTTAATTTCAGAGATATTTCCAAATTAATAGCATAAAATGATAAATTGATTTATATGCAATTATTAGACATTTATTTATATTTCAATAAAATTTAAGTAAAATTTATCATAATTTTTCAATTTTGTAAATTTATATCAATAATATGTGTCAATAATTTACTTAATTAAAAATTACATTTTTATATAAATTATATTAATCAGTTACTTACCTATAAACAACTCTTTCATTGCAATATTTGTTTATATGGAAAAGAAGTTTACTAGCACCAATAGGTGAATCCGGAGGCACTAGCATTTTTATACAATTCACTAATTATAAACTTTTAATGCCAAAAAACTGAAAAATATTAATTAACACTTAATAATAATTTAGTTAAATTATATTATAAGAAAACACGCACTATTTTTACACTGATTATTGAACTTTGGGCATAGTAAATAATTGCTAGTGAATTGCTAGTGAATTGCTTGTCAATGTTATATGAATAATTTCTATGTCCGTATTCTTAAATGCGATGAGAGATGAATTTAAAACGAAAGTATTTTAAACAAAAAACTTTTTACATTTATTTACATAAACGATTTTCTTTATTATCAGTGAAGAGATGCATCGGGCAAATGATGATACTAATGTTAGAATATTATAAAAGTGAATCGTCATATAAAAGTTTGATTATTGAATCTATATTCACACATATAAAAACATACACTGAATATATACGATGTGAGATCTATAGTTGAATGTGAGTATAAAGTGTATCAGACACTAGTGTATACATATACATATATATATATACAAAAAAGATATTTTTGGGTAAAAATCGTAAATCGATGCACTGAGCAGGTCCATGTATGAATGCTTTAGTGATTCTCTCCTTAATGTAAGTGCCTTTACACTATGGAAGAATATTTGTGGAAATGCCACGCGCATAGTGCCATTTGGGGCGTTCTGTTTGTTTTAACATTGGCTGATACTAGCATATACTAGTACATCAGTTGGAAGCAATTTTTATATGATTCTTGTGTGAGGTCTCCTCTCTTAAGTACCCACTTCCAACCTTTTCCTCTGCGAAATAAATGATGTTCACTTTTAGCAGTGTAATCCTATATAATAGATGTGAAATGCTCCTCTTTTGTCGTTCCTCTCGAGACCAATAGTGGCGTAACCATTCATTAATGTATGTCTGATATATCACCCATACTATTCCCAAACTATTGCTTCACATTTCTTTTTCTCATTACTGTTTTCATACTCTTTTATTATATAATTTTTGAATGATTTTTTCAATATCATTTCGTATTTATTCATTGTGTGTTCTCTCATTAATCATGATTGATTTGTACTATTTTTGTACTATTTATTTCTATGGGAAACAATTACGCCACTTTTTTACTCTAAATGTATATTATTGATTTTTTTGCGCATTTAGAAACCATTGTTTTTTCTTTATGTGCATACGATTTTTAGTGTTTTCACTAATTTCAATGCATACGATTTTCCTAAAGCATTACATAACAAATCTGAATGATGAATATAATCTTTAAAATAATCTCTTTTTTTTGAATTAAATTAATTATTGCATTTTATTCCAAAGGTCGATGTGTGCTTTGAAATAACTTATTTAAGGACATGACTATGCTAAGAATGTGATAATATCATTGGTCATAAATATTGATGATAATTTATATGTTTTGTAACAATACTGAAATACTGAAAAATATTTTATAATTAAATGATTTGAAAATTTTATAAAATTTTATTTTCTTTAGAAATTTACAAAGAAATAGTTTTTAGTTAATAATATGTGTTTAAAAATTTCTTTTGTCTCAATAATGAGCATTAACATTGTTGTAAACGATGATATAAGCTTTGAATTGATATTGTGATGTTTTAAAATGGTCTTTAATCAGATATGAGTCTAAAGGAAAATATTTCTTTTAAAACTGAGGCTAATATTTAAGCCAAAGTTAAAGCGAAATAATTATTTTTAAAGACATTTAAAGACACCAAAAAGATGATTATCTCAGCGAAGGACGAACTCACTGTAAATGGCAAAAATGACTCTATAGTTTTGGAGTGCATTTTATGTTTGACATAAGATGCATATATACGAAAGTTGACAATTGCCTCTCACTTTAAAAATAGAATTTAAATTTAAATTTATATTTATATTTATATTTACATTTTACTATTTTAAAATGTAAACTAATACTAAGTGTATTTTGAAGTGAAAACATTAAAATAATGTATAAAAAATGAATAAAAATTCCTTTTTTGTCATTTATATACTCACACTATACTTTGATATTGCGGTATGTTTTGTATACATTTATATATTGATATACATATATGTTTTACATGAATGAGAAAAAAGATTTCGAATCGAATGTCAAGTGTTTGATGTTAGTATAATACTATAGTATAGTGCCAGTAATTTTAGTGATTCTTTTCTGTATTGAGGTGCCAAAAATTTTTTGTTCGGTTCAGTCTGTGCTCTTTCATCGATTGATGATCATACTCTCAGATGCGCTGACGGCTCATGTTTGATGATTGTAGTTTTTGCTTTATAAAAGTAGAATATTTGTGCCCATAGTGGATTTACTAAATTCAACATTGAAACGCATAAAGGACAACAATGGTATCCATTTGAAAGTAATCAGGCGTATAAATATCGCTCAAAGATATAAGGTATACATACAGTGCATGGGGTCCATATAAAAAGAGAGGAGATCTAAAAGAGGTACCGTCAGTACCGTATTTCTCCACTCTATTCTCTAATGTCCTCAAAAATAGAGACAAAATGTTTGTCCGTCTGTTGCTTAGGGGCAAATGCTTTCCTATTACCAATGCATGGATGGGCATTGACAAAATATTTTTTAATCTTTTATCGCATATAAAAAGAAGCACTGTATGTACCTTTATAAACACAAACTTTATACACTAAACTTTATAAAGTATATAAAAGAGTGAATAAAATACATTTCTCTTCAAACTTAAGTATGCATCCTTTATATATAATGAATATATATATAATTTCTTTAAAAAATGTATATTTATACTTTAAAAACATAATATGATTTTATATTTTATATTTAAAAGAAAAATCCGAATGAAGAATTTTCGGAATTTACTTTTTTCTCTTAAAATAATATGCCATGAAAATATATGTGTGCCTTCGACCAAAAGATTCTCTTCATGTTTGTCTGTTGAAACTAGCAAAAGACTAGCAAAGACACGGACGAAAGTAACAGCAAAGATAAAGAGGGGGCTTATAAGGGGAGGAACATAGGGATACCTGCATGAGAGCGTTCACTAATAAGTCTGACTAAAGTTCTCCTATATTTAGGCCGGGACCTGTCGACGCCATAAAAGACAGTTTTCACAGCATGACCTAACCAATGCGATAATAATCAATCAGTTAAATGGTAAAATATACTCTGTCTTAGTTCTTACTTTAATCTTAGCTGACATAATAGCTCTTATGTAAACAATATACTTCTATGTAATGGCAATTATATGCAAATGTTCACTATGATCAGTTTGGATATCACTTATTTTGAAATGTGCGATTTATTATAAAAAAATCCGATGTCCATCATGAGATTTATATTTTTAAATTTATGTATTTATATATTGAGATTCATTTTTTAAAAAATGTTAAACATTTATTTGCTTTATTTACGGTAAATTTTTATTGCAGTGTATTATGTGCACTATGGCATTGTAATAATTATTTAATTTTTATAATATTTAGCATTGTATTTGATGTAAAATGGAGTTTATGCATTGCTTTTCATCGTCTAATCTCAATGAGAGGGGTCTCTTTTATGTTTACGGCATATTCCTAATTTGATTATGACTCTTTCCAACACTAATGTATATTACAATTAAATTATTGAAAGGGACAAACTGATAACATTACAGAGTCGATACTTTCAAAACATTAGTTATGTTATGTTAGTTATACATACATGATGTGTATGTTTAGAGGGCATTCAATATGCATTTCAATTGATTTCGTTCGCTGCTTCTTTATTCAATAGCACCGATACTAAAAGTTTCAGCACTCAAAATCTAAGCATAGCGTAGTATATTTATAGTGAAATTGTTTTGAATTCACACGCTTTTTCCATTATAACTTAATTATAGAGAAAATGCAATTTCAATTTTGAAGAGCGTTATCACAATCTCTAGTCTCTGCTCAGAGCTTAAAAGTGCATTAAAAAGTATATGTTTTAACATTGTGTTATATACATATTGTATTATATTATATAATATATGTATGAATTATAATATAACAGATGTATATATTAAACTCAATACGCAATGAGAATTTCGAAGTCATAAAATTACAAATTTTATTTTATGTAAAATATTGCGCCGTATTCATTGTTGACACTTATGATATACTTATGATACTCATAATAGAGTTTTAAGATTTAAGAATACGTAAAAGTTTTAAATGTAATTTATTGATGATTATTTTAGCTTTAGTTTAGTTTACATATAATAGCGTATTTCCGTTGTTTCGTCAGAATGTAATTTAATATTACACCACCGCTGTCTTTTGGCATTATTCATTCATTGAGAAAAATAACTTTTTTGAGGGTTTCACTAATAGCAAACTCTTATACTAATTGAGTGATATGAGTCGCTGCTAATTATCAAACGTAATTTAAAACCAAATTTAAGTCCACTATTCACTAGTCCTTAAGTCATCTCAGTCCTCATACTCACTCATCTCTTCCTCTTCTCTGTCATGGAACATTTATTCATTCTGTTACTAGTCTTTACTAGACTCTAGTACATCTAATTGTAAAAATTCCAAAAGAAAAGCATTTTAAATTCTTTACTAATTGTTTATGTACAATTGTAACATAACATAAACATGGGTATATAATAATTTAATCATTTAAACGATAATTTTATTTTTAAATGAAATGGAAACGCCTATTAATTTACGTGTACATTTTCCTTTCATTATTAATTATCTTTTTTTAGTATATTTTCTTTTTAAACATTATTTAAAAACAAAGCATACATGTAAAATGCACTGATATATTACCATAATTATAATTATTTTAATTACCATTATAATCAATTTCATTCATTTATCATATATTAATATTTATAATTAATAAAAAAGAATCGATAATTAATTTAAATAATAATTTTTTAGTATCATTACTTTAAAAACATTTCTTTAGATAATAATAGCATTTCATTTTCTGGATAATGTCATCCGACATCTGTTTATCTTTGAAAATATATATCTGAGAAAATTGTTGGTTCACACTTCCTTTGGCCTCTTATCCTCACTCATACTATCTCTTTACTATACTTTACTATACTTTACTATTCTATATATACATATATTATATACGCGCATAGGAAATATATATATTTTCTTAACAGACCTTTTGGAGTCATTCTGAAGCTCTTTTCCATCACATTACTTAACGCCTCTAAAAGTCTATGAAATTTTATACGGTGACGTTTATTTTGCATATATTTTATAAGAAAAACTCAAACTTTTCAAATACTAGTAAAATATACTAGTAAATTGCTTTGATAACTTACGCGTGTGTGTAAATGATAAATTCTCTTATTTTTAAATTGACCATTTTTAACTATTATTTTATATATTAAAATATATTAAATGTTTTCCGTGTGAATTTAGTTAAGATATGGATGTAAATAAATTTAGTTTATTTTAACATCTCTTTTAATCGATTACAAAAATGATTAATGATTTAAAATATATACTTTTTTTTCATTTTTAAAATCACTTTAATTTTTAATGTTTTTTCGTAATTTTAATATTTTAAAAAATTAATTATTTGCATATCCAATTATATCCTATGGCAACTTATAATCGAAACTATATAGTAATTCAATTGCATTACGGTAAAGGATATCTTTAAGCCTACTTTTGCATTTTATTATGGATAATGAATAACGTGAGCATGCGTATAGCATATTCGTATTAAAATGCAAAAGTAGGCTTAAATATATCCTTTACAGTAAAAATGCAAATTTTTATTTCATTTATTTACAAATAAAAATTAAAATAAATTTATAAAAATTTCATTATTTTACAAATTTAATAATGAATGCTTAATTTTTAATTTGCATTATAAACTATGAATAAACTATTGAACTTTTGACTCAGCCTAAAACTACGCTATTATTTGCACATAATGCAGTGTTCGAATGTGGACTCATTCGAACACTGCTTTATGTGTTCGAAATAATGCTTATATTAGAGAAAAAAGGGCGTAATAATTGAAAAATTTTAACGTAAAATGTTTCCA
>JAQIXB010000360.1:0-19099 GCA_034697405.1 Mesoplophora pulchra | reverse complement strand
ATATAAAAATTAATTTAATATTAATTTATAATTTTGGAATGAATTAAGATAATGAAAAGTTTTTTATTTCAAAATTAACATAATAAATTAATTTTTAAAATAATAAAATTTAAATGATTACACATTTACATCTCATTTAAAATATGTTAAAAGTGAAAAAATTAAAAAATTTTGGCTCAAAATTATGACAATAGTCTTATAATAGATATTTGTATATGATATTAAAATTTAATGAAAATTTAAAGAATTAAAAAATCGTAATTTTATTTTTGTCTCAATTCTAAGCTTTTGAAAGCTCAGGTTTAAGATCATATCCTCAAATTTGTTAGAAACGCCCACGATTTAAATGAGAGGTAAAAGGGTATTATATTTTTAATTTTTGGCACTTTTTATATAAATTTAAAAGTCAAATGTTTCTATTATTATCCAAATTAAATAGTGTAAAGTGTAAAGAGACTATAAAATTGGGAATTTGCATTTTTAGGAAATAAAATGATACATATATATAATTCATAGTTTTTGGGCGGGTTTTTTGTTGCATTTGAAATTCAATCGGATTTTGAGTTTATAATATAATTGCATAAAAAGATAACACTAACATTTTATCATTTATTTAATATAAAGCACTAGTATTAGACTGTGGTGATTTTTTGCGATTTTAAATGTGCTCAAATTTTTATTTATTATTACTAAAAATAAGAGAATTAAATTATATATAAAATTATTTGGATGTAAAACAATTGAATTAATTATTTTTTGAGTGTGCCTTTTTTAAAATATAAATTTTGATAATGTTAAGTTTAGTTTAGTTAATAGCATTGTTAATTCCATTGTTAATAGCATTGTTAATACGATTCTCGGCATTTTATAATTGATTTTATTATTGTAATTTAATTATTGCCCTAAAAAAGCATATCCATGCATATCCATGCCTTTATTGTCATTTTCATTTTTTTATAACTATTAACGTATAGAATTTTACATTCGTTTTTTGTTAAAATTCATTATTAATTTATATTTAAACATTGCGTTTGGCATTTAAACGATTTTTTATACATAAATGTTAAAAATAAGTAATTTGCACTTTTAATATATAAATAAAATATATTTATAATTTAATAACATTTTAACAATTAAATAGAACATGTATGATATATGCAATTTTATATTAGTATATTTGTTTATAGCAATAAAATGCTTCATAACTATTATCTTTTATAACATTTTTCCGTTATATTATCATTAACGATTAACTTAAATAAACAATGATGGCATAAGTTAATTCGTGTTAAGATCAACAAAAATATAAATTAATTATAACCCAAAAATTAAAATTAATTCATTTTAATATTTCATTTTTTCATAATCGTTTCATAGCTTTATATACCTTTGAACTTTAACTTTTGTACTGAAATTAACTAAATTAATGACATTATAATTAGCGGTGCGACAATAGTTTAAGTGATAGTACTTTAATATACCTCTCTTAATGACGTACGATTTAAAAATAATCACAAAAAATTATTATATTACTCAGGGTCATGCTAATATCTTATTATATCCCTAAATTTTTAATTCATACGTTTATTAAAAATTATTCAAATTAAATTATGCATTTATATTTAAATTATAATTTATATATTTTCAATTAAATTATTTATGAGACTAATTAATTTAAAAGTTATACCGCTGTTAACCCAAATTACTAACATTTACTAACATTTACTATTGTTTTTGTCGAAAATTTAATCATTAATGATGATAACGCTAATAAAGATCATTGAAATATTAGAAAATTAAAGCTATTATTTTACATACTATTATATGCTCTTTTTTATTGAATGTTATAAAAAATAAGATTATTATGCACTTTAATAGTTATTTATTTTATTAATAATAAAATTAAAAATAATTTCATTTAAAATATTTAAGAAAATGCATCTTTAAATATAGATAATGTCTTAATACATGACTTTATACATAAATAAATGAAATATTTTTATAGATTTTTTTTCATTTTACATTTTACATCCATTAATTTTTCATTTTAATTTTCACATTTTAATATTTTCAAATTTAATAATACCCTTAAATACCCTCAAAATATTTTATTAAATTTAAGATGTTTACTGATTATTTCATTTATAAATTTACTTTTTTTATTGATTTTTTAAACATTTTTATTCATTATTTAAACATTATTCGTATTATGTCCTGAATTTTTTTAAAAAAAAGTTACATTTTGGGTTAAACTAAATTTTATTAAAATGTGATTCAAATAATTTATCTTTTAAATTCATAAATTAAAAATGTAATAAAAATTAAAAATGCAAAAAATATCAATAACATTTTTAATGAAAAAAATGAGAATATTTTATTTTTAAAAAATTATTAAACTAAAATTTTTCATTTTATTATTTACTGATATTTAATTAATATATAGAAATCGATGATATGTATAATGAAATAAAATATTTATTTATGTTTTTTTAATTTTCACATTTTATGCATTCTTTATTTGTATATTTATTTATTTTATAAATAAAATATGTTTATAAATATTACATTAATTATTAACTAAAGTATAAAGAGTGATAAAAAATTATTTAATAAAAGATTAGGAAATTTATTAATAGAAATATTTTAAAAATTAAAAAGAAACTTATTTTGGGAAATAAATAGTGTTAATAACTAGAGTTAGCATATGTGAGTATAGCAAAAAGTATTATAGTTTTGAGTGTATTCACACAGTGTAAGAATATTTTTGCGGAAAAATTCCTATTATTGAATTGAGAGGAAAAATCTCTTATAAAATGCTATTTTTAAATCACTTCAGTATTATTTGAGCATTACATTCATATATAAAGCATGAGAATGAAATTTATAAATAAATTCGTTTAATCAAAAAATGCAATGATTATTATTAATAATTAATGCAAAAATGTTACCATTATAAAATGATAAAATGATGACATAAAATTCAATATCATCAAAATGAATGTGTCTATGAAATGAGTTTATTAATAAAAATAATAATAAAATTGTTTATTCCATTATTGTATATTAATTTATAATTAATTTTAAATGAAAACGTATATTCATTTACTTATTTTTGTTTTTAAAAATATTCTTTTTTTTCTCAAAAAATAATTAAAAAAATTATTTCTTTAAATAAATGAAATTTTCAAAAGAATTGAATTTTATATAAAATATAAAAAATGAATAAAATGTAAATAAAAAGTGTAAAGAAATGTGTAATAATATTTATATAAAAATTATTTATATATATAATTGGGTCATCGAATGAATAACGATAAAAATGAATGGAAAAATGTTTTCATATTTTACTATTATATTATAATGATAATTGACATTAAATGAAATGAAAAAACTATATTCATATTAAACTTTTTAAATATCAAATAAATAAATAAATAAATGGTTTAAAACACGTGAGAAACACTTTGAAAACTTTCACTTTCATTACCATTACATTAAACACCTTTACCCATATTTAAAACGCTAAAAAATAGTTTTTTTATTATTAATTTTAGTAATTTTAATATGAAATAATATGGAACATAATAAAAGTCTGAAACATTATGAATTAACATCGTGAGTTAAGAGACCAAAAATAGTATACTCAATGAGTGAATCAATAGCATTACCCCATATATTGAGAATGAACTGAGCCTGAATTACGCGAACTGCGATTAGAGGTGTATGCACTTTGCAATGTTTGAATTGAGATGAATTAATTGTTGAGTTTTTTGGTGATTAAAAAGAGAGATTTGTGATAAATGCAGAGAATCGGTGGTGTTTGAGGTGATGTCATATGAGAGTGTATTAAAATTGAAATGACAATTGAAATGAAAGAAAAGAGAGCATATTTTTGTAGTGATTTCGGCGTTTATACCTAAAGCGATAGCGCTTCACACTGTGGGAGTGTCGATTCGCTTTTTGGCGTTAATGCTGTTGAGAGAGAGGCTCATGACGTTCAGTGTCTGAATATTGTATGAATTTAGTGCACATGAATAGTGAACATGAATTGAGCCCATAGACATCGCTCTTTTTTCAATTCGATTGTATCCCCCTATTGGGACGTCTTCCCATTCACATAGCTATTACTAGTGTATCGCTAGTGTATAACAGTGCATATACTCACAGTATAAGGTGAGCAAAGGCAGTATGGCGACGTCATTTCCGTATATGAATATATATATAGTTTTACCGTTCATATTATAATGGTATACATATTATGTATGTGTGTATGTGTGTTGTGTATGTATTTTAATGATAATATATATGTAAAAATTTGAAATTTTTATAAATTTCAAATCATCATCAACATATTTAAGTGCACATTATTATTAACACTTTAGTCGAAAGTCATGGTGATTCGTATATTAAAATATGTTAAATTTCTTGAAAAAAGTGCAATTCAATAGCATTAAATTTAATAAAATTTACATTTTATATCATTCTGTTCATTTTTAACATTATACCAATTATTAGTATCATATACATTACATGCATAAAAATGTTTATATAATAATTATATGAATAAATGATTTGTGCATAGTCATATTATTATATATTAAAATAACATTAATGTCCGATAACGGCATAAATAACATTACGGCTGTGATGCTGTAACCGTATTTAAGCTTTTCACAGCATAAAATGTCATATTCTATTAGTTTTTAGTTAATACGTACGTATGCATATAAAAGCATGTTCTAACCGCGTTTAACTCTTATTATTTCGTGCACAGTCTGAGTGAAGGTTGAGTCTGAATAGAAATGGGCACTGAAAATGATCCGTCACACGGTTACGATGTCACTGTTATGCAGTTACGGGATCTCATGGACAACAGAGGTCATGAGGGCATTGCCAAATTACAACAACAGTTTGGCACTGTCCACGGACTCTGCAATGCTCTTCACACTGCCCCCAACGAAGGTACACATTCACTTTCATTTCTATTCATTTCTATTATGTGTGTACATTGTTAATTTATTTATTGATTGTGTATGTGTTTAATGAAATGTGTGATTATATTTAAGGATTAAGCGGAACACAGAATGATTTAGAACAGAGACGTGAGATATTCGGTGCAAATGTGATACCCCCGAAACCTCCGAAGACATTCTTACAGTTAGTATGGGAGGCCCTTCAGGACGTGACTCTCATCATACTAGAAGTGGCCGCTATTATATCTTTGGCTTTAGCCTTTTATAAACCCCCCGCCAATCAGGAAGAAGAGGACGTCGGAGGTAACACTTTCACTTTTTAATTACATTAATCGGAGAAAAAGTAAATAAACTATGCTCACTTTTGTGTGTACTTATCACACATTATAACGCTTAAGTTTGAAAAGAATATAATTTGCCTAATGATGTATTAAATATAGATGAAGATGTACTAAGGTATACTTTCTAAATGCTATTTAGGGGCATTGGAAGAAGAGCATGATGCGGGTTGGATCGAAGGCGCTGCAATTTTAGTTTCCGTTATCATTGTTGTATTAGTAACTGCCTTTAATGACTATACGAAAGAACGACAGTTTAGAGGTAAACTTTCTCTTTGATGAGTAATTAGTGAAGAATTAGGCTCTCAGTAAAATCGAGTTTAGTGTGTACTAAATTCTAGTGTCTTTTTGCAGGTCTGCAGAATCGCATTGAGCATGAGCATAAATTCTCAGCCATCAGAGGGGGTGAAGTGATTCAGATTCCCGTGAGTGACATCGTTGTCGGAGACATATGCCAAGTCAAATATGGTAACACCATGCTAGTCTCTGCTAGTATCTCCTAGTCTCTCTCTTAGTCTCTCTCACCATATTCCAATAGCCTACTTATAACACTATTATCTTTTTAAAGGGGATCTCCTTCCGGCCGATGGTATTATCATTCAAAGCAATGATCTAAAAGTGGATGAAAGTTCATTAACGGGTGAATCTGATCACGTAAAAAAGGGTGATATTTACGATCCGATGCTATTCTCAGGTGCACGTTCATTTATTATGTCATAAACAAATGCACATATCAATTGTTACATTTTATGCATTAAAAAGTTGACACATTCATACATGAAAATAATGCATAAAAATAGAGAAATATTCTGTTTTAAACTAATGACTAAACTAATGAATAATAATCAGGAACACATGTAATGGAAGGCAGTGGACGAATGGTGGTCACTGCCGTCGGCATCAATTCTCAGGCGGGGATTATCTTTGCATTACTCGGGGCTGCACAAACCGAAGATGACGCTCAAAAGAAACAAATGAAAAAAGGTTAGACTAAACTGACTAAATGCTTAACTAGCGAAGTATGTACATTAAATAGTATTAACATTTAATAGTGCATCATTTTTCTTGATTATATAATTATAAATATTTAATTAAGTTTTACATGAAAACATTTTTTCTTTGCATATAAAGTATTGTTATGCAATGAATATAGTTCTTAATTAGTGGCATTTTTCTTCCCTTTTTATGTATGTTATGCATTCCTATTAACCGTGTGATTTACTACAATATTATTGCTCCAAATTTAATACATCAGAAGCTAAAAAGGCGCGTAAAAAGAAGAAGAGCATCGCAGGTGAACTTAAATTACTAAAATAATTACTAATGTTTTATTATATATATATGTATATATATATACATATGTATATATGTATGTATATAACATATTGATATAAATATTTAAATGCTTTTCTAAAACATATTTTTTTAAAATATAAGAATACGTTTTAGATTCGTGTTAATAATTTTTCATTATTAACATGATAATTTATTGCATGAAAAATAAGAAATATGATGGAAAATTATTCATTTTCATATGAAAATGATACATTAAAAGACAGTGAAAGACAAAGAAAGAGTTTAATTTTATGTTAATTATAATATTGATTTATTTAAACACAGCATTTAATATTAATATAATTATAAATTATTATTATCCATCACTTTAATGAAATTATGATAAAACTGAATTTTTGTTAATACATAATTTTGCAATGAATGAACGAACGATAAATTTTATTTTTATTAATTTACAAATGCATTATGCCATTTAAATTATGCATATACTATTATTTCATACTATAGCTGCATGTCCTAATACTACTAAGAAGGAGATGATACCTCTGAATCAACCCAAATATAGTCCTAAAAAGGGTAATTTTTAATTTGTTTTATATTTTATTTCCATTTTTTAATTAACGGTAAACTTTTGCCATCACTGTCATTGTACACTTTCCTGTTTCGTGTTCATTTTTAATATCTGTATATTTATTAACATTACAAATGATTGTTATTTTGTATATGACTGTACCATAATGTAAATGAATTGTTAATGATATTCTAAAGAGATTTTTGTTTGAAATTTGAATCGAATGAATTTGTAGATGAAGAGGCGGGTATGACCGAAACTAATACAGGTGTACCCGGAAACTCTCACCTGATGAACGCCACTGCCAATACTCATGCAGAAGTAGAACCTGCAAGTGAACCTCGGCAATCCACTCAAGAGGAAGAAACTAGCAGCAGTCCGAGAAAAGAAAAGTCCGTACTTCAGGCTAAACTTACTAAGTTAGCAATACAAATTGGTTACGGGGGTATGACGCTCTATTTTCTAATTTTATTTAAACTTTATTCAAATTTTATATTAATTTTATTAACTTTTATATTGTAAGGTTCTGCTATCGCTGTCTTAACTGTAGTCATATTAATATTGAGATTCGTGATAAAAATGTTTGTAGTGAAAGGACGAAAATTCACAATGTATTACATGCAGTATTT
Organism: Mesoplophora pulchra; assembly: GCA_034697405.1. Lineage (NCBI taxonomy): Eukaryota > Metazoa > Arthropoda > Arachnida > Sarcoptiformes > Mesoplophoridae > Mesoplophora > Mesoplophora pulchra. The sequence continues at coordinate 11,292 of JAQIXB010000360.1, read as the reverse complement.
TGTCAAATTTGTCATAATCGGTGTGACAGTACTAGTAGTCGCAGTCCCTGAAGGTCTTCCACTAGCAGTCACTTTAGCACTTGCCTATTCTGTTAAGGTATTTAGCCATACTTTTCACTTAAATTGTCACAAATAAATAAATGAAAAGTTACATTAACAGATCGATATATTATAATGCCTTTTGAAAGTTCTAAATAAACTAGTAAGCTATACTTTTCTACACTTTTTCAATAGAAAATGATGCTCGACAATAACTTAGTGCGGCATTTAGATGCATGCGAAACAATGGGCAATGCCACTGCTATATGCTCAGACAAAACCGGAACACTGACCACGAATAGGATGACAGTTGTTCAGAGTTACATGTGCGGAATTCATCATAAATCAGGATCGCCAAAATTTGAAACTCTTCCCCAAAATGTGGCGCAAATACTTATCGACGCAATTGCTATAAATAGTGCATATACTAGCAGAATTATGGTAATTTTATATGATAACTATTTATATATAAATAACGATGATATTGTAAACCATAGCCGGCGCTTGAACCGGGAGAAATGCCTAAACAGGTCGGGAATAAAACGGAATGTGCTCTGCTCGGGTTTGTATTGGACATGGGCAGGAATTACCAAACGAAACGTGACGAATTACCTGAGGATAAACTGCATAAAGTGTATACTTTTAATTCCGTACGAAAATCCATGAGCACAGTAATTCGCCTCAATAAAGACGAAGGATTTCGTGTTTTTACAAAGGTCTGTTTCTTTAGTAAAATAATAAACTGAACATATGTAAACATTTTACATTTGTTTATATGTATGTGTTTAAATTAATTTCATTATACAATTGTTTTAACGACTTTTTAGGGCGCATCTGAAATCGTAATGAAGAAATGTATGTTTATTTATGGAAAGGACGGAACTTTATTGCGTTTTCCAAAAGAGGAACACGAAAAATTAGTCAAAAATGTGATTGAACCAATGGCATCTGATGGCTTAAGAACGATATGCATCGCATATAAAGATTACGTTAAACGAAAGCCGAACGCCCCAAATGAGATTCAAATGGAAGCGGAACCCGATTGGGAAGACGAAGACGCTATTATAACACGTCTCACGTGCCTATGTATTGTTGGTATTGAAGACCCTGTAAGACCCGAGGTATGTGCACTTTATTATAACCCTTTTTCCCTCCTATATTATGCTTTTGTTGTTCAGGTTCCTGAAGCAATCAGAAAATGTCAAAGGGCAGGAATCACTGTTCGAATGGTGACGGGTGACAATATCAATACAGCACGTTCCATTGCAATGAAATGTGGGATCGTGAAACCGGGAGAAGACTTTCTTATCATAGAGGGAAAAGAATTCAATAAACGAATTCGTGGTCCGACGGGCGATGTTCAGCAGCAACTGTTTGACAAAGTATGGCCGCGTCTGAGAGTTTTGGCGCGATCATCGCCGAGTGATAAATACGTTTTAGTAAAGCATATAATCGAAAGTAAACTGAACCCGAATAGAGAAGTGGTCGCTGTTACTGGTGATGGTACTAACGATGGTCCGGCGCTTAAAAAGGCTGACGTGGGCTTTGCAATGGGAATTGCGGGAACGGACGTGGCAAAAGAAGCATCTGACATAATACTTACGGATGATAACTTTTCGAGCATAGTGAAGGCGGTTATGTGGGGTCGCAATGTATATGACAGTATCGCTAAATTTTTGCAGTTTCAATTGACTGTTAATGTTGTCGCTGTTATTGTCGCATTCGTCGGCGCCTGTGCAATAGAGGTACGTATACATACACTATGCAATACTACTCAAATATACTAAATAATATGCAACGAAAAATGGGTTATTCCATGATGATGTTATTGATGATGTTATTGATCACTTATAGGACAGCCCACTCAAAGCTGTTCAAATGTTATGGGTTAACCTTATTATGGACACTCTCGCATCTTTGGCTCTGGCCACTGAAATGCCCACATCCAGTTTATTGATACGAAAACCCTATGGTCGTACGAAACCTCTCATATCGAGAACTATGATGAAAAATATCATCGGTCATGCTATTTATCAATTGACCATCATCTTCTTTCTTTTGTTTGGAGGTACACCCATAAACTAACGAATATTAGCATTTTAATACAGAATGTTACATTATTTGATTGTGCACTTTCAGGTGACAGATTTTTTGATATCGATTCGGGATTATACGCCGGATTACACGCTAATCCAACTCAACATTTCACAATAATTTTTAATACTTTTGTGATGATGACACTTTTTAATGAAGTGAATTCTCGAAAAATTCACGGCGAAAGAAATATTTTTGAGGGATTATTCACTAATCCCATCTTTTACGGGATACTTTGTATTACCGCGACTGCTCAGGTATATATATATATATACACTCTTTTGTAAACTAAAGGAGTGTTTAATATTTGTTTCACTTTATTTTTAAGTATGCACTTTATATTCATTAATTCAATGACAGTTTACTCTTTTTCTCATTCATCGATTATCTTTCACTTTTAGTGCAGTTTTTAGGCTATAATTAAATGACAAAACAAATACAAAAGTATATTATTAGTATATGAACATACTTTAAAATATGTTTGAATATATCATTGTGTATAAAGCTATTGTGTGTGAATGTATTGAAAGGTGAAAATTAAATTAACTTTTTTATTATTTTATTATTTAGGTTCTAATTGTACAGTTCGGCGGAAGAGCGTTTTCAACGGCAGCATTAACACTCGAACAATGGATGTGGTGTGTTCTGTTCGGCGCCGGAGTATTGCTCTGGGGTCAAATAATTACAACGATTCCAACGAAAAAAATACCCAAACAATTTACATGGGGGTCAGGTCCACCTGAAGAAATAATTGATGCTACTAGTTCTCTAGTTGAAGACGGTAGTAGCGGTTCCCTATCACAAGATGTTAAACGTACGGGACAAATATTGTGGATAAGAGGATTGACACGCCTACAGACACAGGTATGTCTCATACAATTACATAACACCACCATCTCACAACAACAGGCCCAACAAATAAGTCTAAAACGGCAGAGCTTAGGTTCGCCAACTAGTACTACATCTCCTACTAGTGCTACAGCTACTACTGCATTGACACATATACAAAATAAATAAAAATTAAATAATATATATATATATATATATTATTTATTTATATTTATATATATATATACATATATATATAATTATAAAATAGTATGTGCACATAAAATTTGGGGGCGAACAATTTGTGAATCAAAGTTTTATTCGCAACGAATTTATTAAAATATTTATTTATAATGAAAAATGACATTATATTGTTATTAATTAATTACTTTTAAAAAAGTTATATAATATATAAATTATAAATTATTACTGTTCACAAATTGAAAATCCCCTTTACCCAAAATAATATTATCATTACCATTAAATCATTTATATAAATATGGCAATCGATATATATATATATATATAAATATAAATATTACAAATATTATAATTGTCAATAATTAAAAAGTTAAAGATTGAATTACGTTTTTATTAAAATTATGAAAATTTTAATTTATTAATCAATTGTATTATAAACATATACATTTTAATTACATATACATATACATATTATTTAATGATACATATAAATTATATATATAATTTATCGAATCCTTTAATCTATAAACAGAATTATAATTTTAGAGATGAACAATTTTAGCACCTTTATATATATATAAATATGTAACACATTAGTATTACAGTTCAGCCGTGACCATGATTATGTCATTGGCATATATATTATATATATATATATATACATTCTCTCTATAGATAGTAAATTTTAGTTACGCACAAAAGTATGTGAATAAATTTAAAGCACATACATATATTGCATGCATTTTATTCTCAATTTCTTGAAATTTGAATCATGATATAGCTTTTTTCATCGATTTATAAATATATATATATATATATATATATATATATATTTAAAAATTTTCAGCATTTCGGGTCACATCACAATTTGCATGTGTTATTCATTATTATACTTAATTATGATGATATCTTTTAATGTACATGTATATGCTGCGATCACAATCAAAAGTTATATATAATTTAATTAATGTTTTCACTTTGTTATGGTTTCTTTTTCTATATATTTATAGTTAACATAACTATAAATATGCTGAAACATATTTTGCATAAATTTTCTTATGGCATCGCACATTATTTAATGAAATATTTGAATATATTTTATATTTTAATTTTTTGTATTTATATTTAATTTTAATTATTTGACGTTCGACGATATGTTATTTAATTTATACATATATTTTTTGCTCATATTTTGTTTTCGCAAAAAATGCTTAATGCTCATCTCTTCAAAAGTCTATCTTAATACATATTAAGCTGCTCATACACTGCTTATGGTATATTATGATGATAAAATAAAAAGTTAAAAGTTATGTCACGCGATTGGGAAATTTGTCGCACTTAATACTAGTACTGTACTATTATATGATTTCGGTGCATGTTACATTCTCCTATTTATATTTGTAATTTTTGTTTCAATGAAATGCACAATTTTCTTTACATTCAATGAACACTTACGACGTTTGGTCAGAGTTCAGGTGATGGAATATTTTTGGGTTTTATCAGTACTGTTTATTAAAGTATATAAATACTGAAACCGTTCAGCTGCAATTATATCATAAATGCTCTCTTTATTTATATTATAATTATTTAATCATTATTTATTATGCATTATTTATAAAGAAATATTTTGCACATAAATTCATTCATTCATCATTGAATCACTTATTTTGTTCGTATCCTATTATTATATTTAAAATTAATTTTAGTATTACTATTTATTATTATAATGTAATTGTTTAGTTCATAGTGATTATTAACGCTGCCATTAATTAGCAGGTTTATTATGATAAAAATTTTTGATGAATTTTATTGTCCTTTTTCTTTCTTTACACTGTATACACATTCTCATACACACACACACACTTTTCCATTCCTATTATAATCCATTGTGTTTTTTTGATGATTAATAAGGATTTTATTAGTTAATGTTAATGTTAAATTTATAAATTAATAACTGTTAACCTAAAATTATTTAATTTGTGTTAAATTTTATATGATGTTTATTATTAATCCTAAATCCTCCTCTTAGCATTTTGTGTTTTCTAAATATTAATTGAAAATAATAACTAAAATTATATTTAATATTTTGTGTATCATTTAAAACTAATTATTATTAATATGATTATTATTGTTATTGTTATTATGGGAAATAATGATTATTTGAGATTATTTGTATGGTTCGACATTTCCAAAAATTCATTCACCACCACTACCACCACCACCACCACCATTCCACCACATCCAATGCAATAAATCACACCATACCATTAATCAACCAAAACTATCCAACACTACTGACACTGCTATTACCAATTCCTATTAACCAATTTTCAACCTCAACCAAAATGTATCATTTAATGTCAATTCCATTCATTGATTGACAATAATTATGGATGAATCGCAGCTGTTGGGATATAGAAAAACATGATGATTGTCATGATGATGATGATGATGATGATCGGCATACATCGTCAGTTAATGATACTCTGACATACGTACGACAATTGAACACCGCACTCAGTAATTTCATTTCATTGGGATTTGCATGTGCATGAATCACGGATGATTAAAGGTCTTTTTAAGTTAATGGATGTCGTCGCAGCACAGCACTATTATATTAACTTAAATCTTCAAAAGCGCTGTTTCATAAACAGATTGTCATTTTATTCAAATATTTATTTATTTTTTTATTAATTATTACATCGTTAAACTTAACACTTTTATTTTCACGCATTAACTAATTCATTTATAGTAATCGCATAATAATTAAATATACATTAACAATAATCATTAATAACAATAATACACATGACCATTTCCCATTTGATATTACATATGATATTTAATTGGAATGTTTTTGTTGTCGTATATGCTGTTTACTGTATTTTTGTGTGTTTTATTAATAACCGATAATATATCTATGGTGTTAATTTGAACATTAATTTTGCACATCGGATAAACTCTCTTTACTAACTTTATATAAATTTATCGATACTAAACTTTTATTTCATATTTTAAAATGAGCACTAAATTTTATTTTAATAATTTTTATTTAATTACTAAATTAGCCACTGAGAGGATGGTATTACAATTATAGATTTAAATATTAAAAATAAGTTAAATATTGATTTACTAGTAATTGACTAATTGAATATTAACTAGTTTCTAATTTGAAAGAGTGTTTATCTTTTTGTATACTTTTAAAAGGAAATATTTAATGGAATTTGTTTTTCATTCATTGATTGTAATGTATATCTGTTTATATATTGAACTAAAATGCTATTAAATTTTCGTAATGTTTTTCATCTCTCCAATGATTTGTTCCCTTTTCTATTAAGTGATTGGCACACTCCACACTTTCCACAATTACAAACACAGCTTTTCTATAATGACTTTGATTATGTTTATTATTTTATTTATTTATTTACGTATTTAATTTGCAATTTCATTATTTTATAGTGATATTTATTCTTTATTCGCTTCGCTGCTCTCTGCTCCTTTCTCATTGTATATACATTAGAATTGTATTGCTATTTCAATAGACATTGCTATTGTATGTAATAAATTTATTCCGTTTTTTTTATTTTTTGCTCATTTTTTGTTAAATATTTTTAAAAATGCATTATAATAATTGAGAAAATATTCCATATTCACTTATTATTCTATATATATATATATATATATATATATATATGCATTTATAGATTTTAAGGATTTTCTTTAAAGTAAAAAGCTGATCAATCACATGGTGTTTCGCCATTATTTTATTGATTTTCGTCGCCCTTAAGAAAGGTCGACATAAATCGATACGTTAATTGTTATTTGAGAGAGAATATTGTATCTTTTATATGTGTATTAAATATATATATATATATATATTATATACATTTTTATATTTAAAAGTCAGTTATGCATGAAAATATGGATATATTTTCTCAGAATGTAGAAAAACGTAAAGAGCATTATCATATGCTTAAAATTATTTTTGGGGAAATGGTCAATGGCATAATATGGGAAACAAAATTAGTGAAAAAAGATTATATATATAAATTATAAGTAAAAACAATGCTTTTTATTTACATAATGCACGCATTGCCAAAGTTAACAACAATACCACAAATGATACAAAAGAGTGCTGTGTGCCTACAAAACAATGTCCCTCTTTTTCGCAGTTACGTGTAGTAAGAGCATTTAAAAGCACATTGGAAGATATGGAAGAGAGACGCTCTGTACATAGTTTGCACAGTTTACGAACCTCTCGTAGTCACCCGGGAACCCGGCCACTTTCCGATATCAGTTACATAGACGAAGAAGTTCCCTCCCAAAATGACTATCCTTACGAAATAACTCCCAAAAACCCCTTAGGACCTAATAGTGGTAATCACAATAACACCCGTAATAACACCGCCTCTAATCGTCAATTTCCCAATTACCGCAATCAAATGACTACACCGAGTTCGGTGGGTGGTGGCCTCGGAGAAACTGCACCTTTACTAGCAAAAGAACCAGCTATGGAGAGAAGCAGAAGCGCACCATTCTCGAGCTTTCATCATACGGCCAATATACATCTCTTACACGGGAGTCTTTCATCCGCGTCCGGAGGTAACAATTCACCGAATTCATCACCCGCATCCTCAAACAATTCAATAGGTGCTGCAAACCATAGACATCATCATATTCAAGCACCATCATCACGGCCGACTCAGGCATTAAACAATCCTCTTGTACAGGGCTATCATCTATTACCAGAACCGAGCAGAATACACGAAACTAGTATTTAACTAGTATTTAACTATTATTGCATAATGCACACATTTGAATTTTATTTGCATATCATTTCAAATGAGACTCAACAATTATCGTCATATTTGAAAATAATAGTTTATAATTATCTATTATTATACATAACTTATTAATCACGTGTTTTAAAACATTGTTCTAATGTTGAACATGAATCAACAATTTACAACAACGATTTGCAAAGAGCAATGAATTACTAATAACTGACATTTCGGCCCAATATTGCGCTGATGATGCAAAATAATTTACATATAAAAATGGTTGCCTCTGATGTTCATTATAATTTATTTATTCATTATTATTTTAATGTAATCAAATGTTTGATGCCTTTAAACATATGTGCGGAATGAGTTTTGTGTGTAATTAACAAAAAAAAATCAGCATCATACAAATATATATATTTATTTATATAATATATATAAATGTGTGTGTGTTTATATAAATTTATTGCTGATAATTATTTATAAAACTGTTGTTAATAACTATTAACTGATGACGATTTTATATTTTCATTAATTTTATTGTGATTTAAAAAGAATATATATTATGAAATTTTTAATAATCGTCTCATTTTAGATTATATATAAATGAAAAGAGATAAGAGACGGTTTTAAAAATATATTAAAATTTAAAAAAATAGTGATGAAAAAAATTTCCTCTAAAATTTCCTTTTAATGTCCAAATGAAGTGTGCCACACACATGTTAGTACTGTGTTAGGATTATTACAGAGTAATTAATTTGTCCTCTCATTTATGAGAATCTTATGATGAAATCATTTAACATTTTATGTTAACAATTATTTGATTTAAGAGATAAAAGGGGTAAAAATTACAAATGAATGCACCCAAAAATACATTTTTAAAAAATATATAATTTTTTTGTTAATTTTTAATTTCACACATAATGAGGATAAACACAGCTCAATATTGTTTATTATTAATGATAAATAATGTCCAAAGTCCAGTGTCACATTATAGAGTAAAGAGAATTGAATATCGAAAAAAAATTGATGATGATGATGATAATATATTAAATAAAAATATAATAAATGAATAATCATGTGCCAGAAAATTTCCTGATGTGAGTACAATCATTTGCATCACCGATAGGAGTATTACTATTATTATGATTACTTTTTTTATTAGTATTTTATTTATATATTTACACATATATGAGGCAAAAATGTTATATCTAATTGTATGAGAGTCAAATATTAATGTATGCATTTAACAGGGTATAAAAGTAATTATAATCTATTATTTTATGCTTTGAAATTGTTAATTTTTGAGTCTTCCTCATTATTGACATTATATCATTTGTTATTTTATTTGACTATAGTATTATAGAATTATCTTAATTATGATTATGATTATATTAAAATGTTAGTATTTTAAGAATACTCAGGCATTATAAACATAAACAAGAAATATATTATCTAAAGAATGTGATGTGAAAATGAAAAAAGCAAATATTAGGAAATTATAATATTAAAAATAATGAAAAAATTGAAAAAATAGTGTTTTCGTTTTTAAAAATAAAATATTAAAATTTATAATTAAAACTATAATAATGAATTAAATGTAATGATTTTTTTTTGTAAAAATGTGTTAAAATCTTAATATTTAATTACACATTTTTAATTATTTATAAAAATGTTTATTTTAATGCATAATCCATTATGTGCGCCAAAATAATAAGTGATATGCATTTTGAATTTAATTAAAGAGCATTTTTGTTATCCCATTATATAATTGGAACATTATATCATAAAAAATTCTCATCATTAATGGAATTACTATTTGATTACTATGCAAATGTCTACTTTTATCAATCAGTTTATGTGCAATATTTCTATATTCATTTTTTAATTCATATTTACCATATATTCTTTATGTTAAATGTATATATAAAATAAATATAATAATGAGAAAGTTGATTTGACTAGTGCTAGTACACATTGAGTAAATCGCATTTGATATGTTTTATTAATTGATTTTAAATTCTTAATAATGTGTTTTGCATTAAAATGGACATTTTTATAGATAAATAATGGTGTTTAAAAAGTTTGTACATTACAATTGACCATAATTATGTAAATGTTATTAATTACAATTATGCACTATGTTTTAAAAGAATATTTGCTCATAATCGGGTGTTAAATTTGCAAATGTTTTATATACTAAAATGGCAGCGCTAATATTTTATGATCATCAATGTAAATGTCCATTAATTTCTATTTCAATTCATTATGAATGATATAATGATACACGTTAATGTTTATGGTAATTAAATGCGCTGAATTATGAAACGAATGAAATGATAAAATTTAATTAATTAAAAAGTGTGTTTATGAATGTTTGATTTTTAAGCCCATCCACAAACATACTGATCATAAAACCCAAAAATCTCAAAAAAATAAGCAATACTTTCACTTTATTATTATCATTATTATGAAATTTAAATTTATTGTGAAATTTATTTTAAAAAATTGTAATTATAAAATACGAACGAAATTATAAATTACATTAAACTAAATGATAAGCTTCTTGAGGCAGCTCTGCACTTTCCTACTAAATACAATAATAATTATATATATATTATATATATATATTATATATATTATATATATCTTATTTATTAAATAAATTATAATTAATTGAATATTAAGCAATTTTAAAATATCCATCACCATTGAATTCGTCTCTGACCCTTTTTAGTTTTAATCACGAATCTATACCTTATCCTATAATTACATCTCTGACCACTCACGGGTGTTCATTACTTTTTAGTCTGTGATTTAATTTGTAAATTATTAAATATTTTAAAAAATTAGTGTACACTTTTATTATCATTTTTATTGTTATATATTTTCAATTATTTCTCAATCACTGCTTAGTTTAATCCAAAATGCATTTTACATTTAATAACTATCGATTTAATAAATCGATTGTTATTAAATATATTTTTATTTATTTATTTATTTATTTATTTATTTATTATATAAATATAAATATATAGTAATTAAAGAATTTGAAAAATTATATGAAAATACTGCAATGAAAAAACGAAAAAATGCCTTTTCCTATTGCATGATGTTTCATTTGACTGTTGATTAATACAAATGCTTTCATTTTATATTATATTTTCATTATTAATATTATAAATTATATATAATGTATAATTTAATTATTGGTATTTAATTCTAGTCCCAAACATAGATGTTTATAATTATAATTAATGTTAATTATAAATATTTAGATATTTTATCTATTATTAGCTGTTTATAATTATACAGATAAATGATGTTATTAATTGCAATATGATCGTTT